>CM059798.1:24499393-24574393 GCA_030435695.1 Brachymystax lenok tsinlingensis
GTTAGTTACAGTTAGTTACTGTTAGCTACAGTTAGTTACTGTTAGTTACTGTTAGTTACAGTTAGTTACAGTTAGTTACTGTTAGCTACAGTTAGTTACAGTTAGTTACAGTTAGTTACTGTTAGCTACAGTTCGTTTGTGCAGTAAAGAAAGAGGGAGGGTGAAAAAACTGAATTACAGGCTTCTTTCCTCTCATCATTCAACAATTTCTTACCTGAACTCTCCTCCTCACTCTCGTCCAAGTCACTCTCCCTCTCCTCCGTGCTCTCATCCATGGTCTCCTCCTCCCGCTCTCCTCCCTCTCTCTCCCTCTTTTCCTCTATCTCTCCGTTGGCTTCTGGTAGTTCACAGTCTCCCTCCACCTCCATCTCTTCCTCTGGTTCCCTTATTCAAGGTTTCAAAGACCTCTCTGATGAGAATAGGCTACCCGTCCTGTTGGGGGAGGACGCAGAGAGCTGTGGGTTGGCAGCGCACTACATTGCTGCCTGCCATAAGATGAGGGATAGTGTCTGACAGACCAATCAACCTGCACATGTCCTCTACTGTATGCTTAGTGTTATTGTTCAATGTGTGGTTATTTTGACCCTTGGTTATTGTTGTTACTGTTGTCCCGTTGATAATTTCGATTCTTGTTATTTTCATATTGTAAATATCAAAAGTAAGCTTTGGCAATATGTACATTTTTACGTCATGCCAATAAAGCAAATTGAATTGAATTGAGAGAGAGAGAGAGAGAGAGAGAGAGAGAGAGAGAGAGAGAGAGAGAGAGAGAGAGAGAGAGAGAGAGAGAGAGAGAGAGAGAGAGAGAGACCCAACCAAATCATGAGAAAACAAAAAGAGAATTACACATTGGAAATAGAACTAGAATGCTATTTGGCCCTAAACAGAGAGTACACAGTGGCAGAAAGAATACCTGACCACTGTGACTGACCCAAACTTAAGGAAAGCTTTGACTATGTACAGACTCAGTGAGCATGGCCTTGCTATTGAGAGAAGCCGCTGTAGGCAGACCTGGCTCTCAAGAGAAGACAGGCTATGTGCACACTGCCCACAAAATGAGGTGGAAACTGAGCTGCACTTCCTATCCTCCTGCCAAATGTATGACCATATTAGAGACACATATTTCCCTCAGATTACACAGATCCACAAAGAATTTGAAAACAAAGTAAATGTTGATACATTCCCATATCTACTGGGTGAAATACCACAGTGTGACATCACAAGAAAAGGTCAACCAGTGAAGAACAAACACCATTTTAAACACAACCCATATTTATGTTTATTGATTTTCCCTTTTTGTACTTCAAGACATAATATGACATTTGAAATGTCTTCATTCTTTTGGAACTTCTGTGAGCGTAGGTTTTACTGTTCATTTGTATTGTTTATTTCACTTTTGTTTATTATCTATTTCACTTGCTTTGGCAATGTAAACATGTTTCCCATGCCAATAAAGCCCTTGAATTGAGAGAGAGAGAGAGGTAGAGAGGTAGAGAGAGAGAGAGAGGTAGAGAGAGAGAGGTAGAGAGAGAGAGAGAGTAGAGAGAGGTAGAGAGAGAGAGAGAGAGAGAGAGAGAGAGAGAGAGAGAGAGAGAGAGAGAGAGAGAGAGAGAGAGAGAGAGAGAGAGAGAGAGAGAGAGAGAGAGAGAGAGAGAGAGAGAGAGAGAGAGAGAGAGAGAGGTAGAAAGGTAAAGAGAGAGAGAGAGAGAGAGAGAGAGAGAGAGAGAGAGAGAGAGAGAGAGAGAGAGAGAGAGAGAGAGAGAGAGAGAGAGAGAGAGAAAATAATAACTAGGTTACTACTTTATGTCGGTGTTGGTATGTCTGTCTGCATTATCTGACAGTTTGTTAACCATTATAATATATGTATAGCCTAAATAATGTAGTAATATAGTAACTTACTATTTAGCAGCCTATTTATAATATAACATAATTTATTAATCTAGGCCTATGCACAAATAATGATTACACCATATAATAAACAATTCATTGGACAACAAAATCACTCATAACATAACCAAGTATATCCCACGTCTTCTAGGCCTTTTTGCATAGAAATATAGAAATACAAAAACAGCCTATTATGTCAACAACAGCAACAATGGGCTCGATGTGGGCCGTGAAACGAGTCCACTACACGGCGTGGTCCTTCCACCTCGAGAACTACCGTGTGGCTTCACCGATGTCGCCTACCCTGAGATTATACCGTAGGAAATGTTCCGTCCCGGGGCCGAAACCAACCAGCCGAATACACAAACGTGACCGAATCTTGAATATGAAATCATTTTAGTATCCAACGGGGGTGGGAGAAGTCTGATACATGAATAGATCAATGATTTTGCTTTTTTTGACAGCAAATGTAGACTAAGCGATATATCTATCCCTGTCTGCGACAGAGGCGGTGGTTGTTACACTGTAGACCGTAGTGGCATCAACACGCATATAAAGTCAAGTTAGGACGTAGGCAACATGTTTCCGAGACATGCACACCTGTGGTACAACGTACCATTCAAATATCCTATTGACGGAGCGCTAGTGGGTTGTTTCGGACGCTGTCCTATTATACATTATGAGAAGAGACAGAGAGATAATGCCAGTCGGATGATCAACTAGACTGCAAACCAAACAATAAAGGCTGGGAAATGCAGTTTAACTAGAATAGCCTACTTACCGTTGATGGTTGGTACGTCAGCTATACTCCAATACTGTAAAGTACAGTTCTATTGCCACAATATTCAAACTAGGCTACTTCCTTATAGGTGCAGTACACTTCTACTGCCACTTTTGCCTGACCCTATAATTCTATCGTGTAGCCAATCAACGCAGAGTTTTAAATACCTGCCTAGCCAATAGAAACCGTCCAGTGAGATATTACTGTACTGACCTAACCAATCAGTGGGCAACAGCCCATCGGTCCATAATAGTGGTTTATTTGAGCAGTGGATCTTGAACTACTGAGGGACCTCTATTTATCTGAGCCGCGGTGCACCGGGCTATGGCCTGTGACGTGACCGGGGGGGGGAACGCGGTGAGGGAGAAGCGCCCTTTTCTCAAATCAAACTGGAATCTGCGCCATTCGGTCATGTTGTCAACAAAAGCAGCGTCTTTCATCGTCCAGAAACATACACGTCTTTTCCAGAAAATATCAGTCCGAATTTTCAAACCAGTTTTCATTGGGAAGGCATATAAAGCGTTTTTATCCAAATCAATCCCTTTATGCATGTGATGGAATCCTACTAAATAAGTCCACGTGTTTTAACCGAGCCTAGGCTACGGTACTTTTGTTTTGAGACGTGGCCTTTGACCAGACGCACCTGGCTCACGCCCGGGAAGGCAGCCCGGTTCCAAAACCAATGCAATTGACTTTCACCCATACAAACTCCTCTTACCGGAATAACCCGGGACAGATTAATCGAATCCCCTAAATGTCAACCAAATGTCAACTCATGCGCTTTCGAGGATTTTTGTATATTTATGCATTTACATGATAAAAATAGGAAATAGTTATATAGATGTAGATATAGATGTGGAATTATTTTTTATTTGAACATTTGACCTCTTTCCCAACGATGCGATCCAGAGAGCTGAAGAGGATCCCGCTATAGGCCGATTCCATTCGAATCTACTGTATTGATATTTGCAGTGGAATTTGTCATTGGGAAAAAAAAACTATTTTTGGGATACAAATACGCACAGTCTTGTACAACTAACTTTGTGGGGACACACAATTCAGTCCCATTCAAAATCCTATTTTACCTAAACCCTAACCTCCTAAACCTTACCCTAAAACGAACCCTAGCTTCTAACCCTAATCCTAATTCTAACCCTAACACTATTTCTAACCTTAACCCTAAACCCCCTAGAAATAGCATTTGACATCGTGGGGACCAACAAAATGTCCCCAGTTTGTCCAATATTTTTTTTTTTAAAGAATCGTATGGGCAAAATGAATGGCGTTTTATTTTTTTATGGTTTTAGGATAAATGCCGAAAATAAGGTCTGTGGTAAACAGGTTTAGGAGAGCGGATAGATTTTGTTCTGTGAGATAATCTTCATTAGCTAAAGTCACTTTTTTTATCAATTTTGATGGAATTTATTTATGCACATAAAGGCTTCATTATTCATGAAGGTTAACTGACTGCCATTATTTTATAGAACAAAACGTGTAAGATCTCCTAAGCCTGTGTTAACCTCAGACCTTATTTTCGGCGTTTGTTCCAAAAACGTATTCTTTCCCCATAGGGATGACTGAACGAACAAGGGGTAACTCATATTCCTGGTTTTAGGACTACACAGATAGAACAATGAGCCAGATATTTCACCAGATGTATAAACGTGAAGCATCCGGTTGGCCTTTCCACTCACTGTCAAATATGGTGATGAGAGGAAGCCGGCACTGAGAGAAGATAATAAAGGGGTTGTTTAGAAGGAGTGTAAGGGCGAAATGAGTTATTGCTCACTCGCACTTCACATAACAGGCGTTCACTAACGGAAATATGCCAATAAATGCTAGGCTCTGCCCACCTCCTTGCTTGTTCTGCCCACTGATTCATTTGCTGCCACTTGGAAACAGTCTCTGGTCTATCTTGGGTTAGTTATGAAGTCTTTGTTGCCGCGCTCTATTTACGATATAATGACACCACAGATGTCCTGCAGGTGGCGACAAAACCATGTCCAATGTTTTTTTTTTTTTTTTATTAATTCAAAATACAAATCAACAATTTACATTGTTACATCATACAAAACAGAATGCAGGTATTAACGTGAAAATACTAAAACACACAAAGATTATCAATGCAGTAATACAAATAATAATCGTAAAAACATTTTTTTTAGTGCAATTGTACTCATTCTGGAAAAATCTTATTATAATGATTCAGGAAGATGTTATTCTTGTTATTCACTAGGGTTAATGTTTTAATAAGATAGTTAAATTCAATAAACAAATATGTGTAATTTTCGGGGTAGAATTTTGGAATTTTTGTTTGTGTATAAAGTATTTGGCAACAAGAATAACAAAAATTCACAATCATTTCAATGGTCTTGTTATCATTACAGTAGTAACATATTACATCTTTCATGTCAAAAACATGAGTAGTGTTCATAATGGTAAATAAGTATTTTGCAAGGTTTTCCCAAAATTCGGACACAAATTTACATTCAAAAAACAAATGAGACAGATTTTCACCTTCTTTTTCACAGAAAACGCAGATATCATCAATAGCCATGAATCTGGATAACATAGAATTACATGGATACATCTTATGTAAAACTTTAAAGTGCACTTCCTTAACTTTGTTTGGTATACAATATTTGTAAGGCCTTAACCATGCATTTTTCTATACAATGTCAGGAATAAGCATGTTCCAGAAAGATTTTCCTCTCGATGTAAGTTTGTTTTGTGAATGAAGATATTGTCTTATATATTTATTACAACAAGATTTCTCAAGTAAGCCCACACCTTCCAATCTGAGTTCTGGATAAGCTTTGTGATCATTACCAAAGCTAAGATGAGTTTTTATTAGTGTAGTTAGCCCACTGGGAACGGCTTTGACCACAGAATTAAACTCTCTGAAAGGTATTGGGAACTCTTTCAATGTTATAAATTGTTCATATGTAAGCATATTACCCCTGTTGTCGAAAACATCAAGGACAAAGTCAATATTCCTCTCATGCCAGTTGGGGTAGAACAATGACTTATTCCTTACAGTTATGTCTGAATTATTCCTCAAAAGAGCTTTATGTGGAGAAAGATTGTGCAGGAAAAATATTTTCCAGGCCATTAAAGCTTGTTGGTGAAACCTATCCAATTTAGCGGGTAATCTTTCAGGAATATAATTACATTTCAGTAAAAATGGAAGACCTCCCAACCTATTAAACACATTATTTGGAATGAAATACCATATTGAATCAGTATTGATCAAACATCTTTTTAACCTGTTGATCTTGAAGGTGTTATTTATATCCACAAAGTCCAACACTTCCAGACCGCCTTCAGCTCGTTTATTAGAAAGGACAGATTTTTTTAGTTTGTGAGACTTATTTTTCCAGATGAAGTCAAGAAAGGTCTTATTGATCTCTTTACAAGTGGAAGGATTTACAAATAAAGACAATGAGGGGTACACAAAACGAGACAGTCCCTCTGCCTTGGACAGAATTACTCTCCCAAGTAGAGAAAGATCTCTCTGTAGCCAATTATGAAATATATTTTTGGTTTTCTTAATTTTAGGAGAGAAATTCATATGTTGTCTGACTAAGTGGTTTTTGACAGATGAATTCCTAAATATTTAATACAGTCCTTAACAGGAATATTTTCTATTTCTTTATCGTCAGAGTCAAATAGACATAAGATTTCACATTTAGAAACATTCAGTTTTAATCCTGATGCAGTAGAAAATACAGTGATAGCATTAAGGGCATGGGAAACCTGGTCTTTGTCCCTTAAAAAAAAAGTAGTATCATCAGCCAGTTGGGAAATTTTGATTTCTTTGTTAAAAATGGTTAAGCCATACAAGTTTGTATTATTCCGTATATCTAGAGAAAGAAGTTCCACAACCAAAATGAATATAAATGGCGAAATTGGGCATCCCTGTCGTACACTTCTGTTGATATTGAATCTTTTGGAAGTATTAAAATTCAATAATACAGAACTATTTATATCTTTGTAAAACATGCGAATTACTTTGATAAAATTTTCACAGAATCCAAAAAGATTAAGAGACCTAAAGAGAAATTCATGTTCAATTGTTGTGTCAAAGGCTTTACAGAAGTCCAAAAATAAGACAACCGCATCGGAGTCAATTGCATCTGAATAATCTATAAGGTCCAGGACTAAACGAATGTTAAAGCTTATGTGTCGACCCTTCATAAATCCTGTTTGAGTCTCATTTATAAAATGGTATCTATTCCTTTCTTTAATCTTTTGGCATAAACCAGAGCAATCAATTTGTAATCAATATTTAATAGAGTGATTTGGTCTCCATTTGTCAATGAGAGAAGGCTCTTTATCGGGCTTTGGAATCAGTGAAATAAGGCCCAGTTTCATAGTGGAGACCATTTCCCCACTTTCAATGGAATCTTGAAACATATTAAAAATAGCGTATTCTAGTAACTCCCAAAACTGTCTATAGAATTCAACTGACAGGCCGTCAGGGCCAGGTGATTTCCCTTTTTTTCCATTGAGTTCAGAGCCTCTCTAATTTCTTCAATTGACACAGGTGAATCGCAAAACTGAGTGGAAATCGTCCTCAATTACGGGGACATGATTCCTAACGTGGCAAATGTAGCTTTCACAACCCTCTTCTTGAAATTTAGAGCTGTAAAGAAAACCGTGTCCAATGTCAGTGATACGTGTGGTTACCAACGACGTGTATAAACATCATTGGTTGTTACATACAAATCCACATCATTCTGAAGGACACACACACACACAGTTCATTTGAACATATTTTTATTAAAGTTGCATAAAAGTGTTAACAAAATTGGTAAATAACAAGACCCTGTTGATATTGCTACATTTTTGTTTTTCAGTTTGTTCCTCTTTTACTCCAGAAACACATCACTTCTAAAACAGCATTTCCTTTCAATCAATAAAATATTATATCTTTTTTTTTTTTTTTGCAAGTTGTTGTACAGTAAAATATGTCCGGCACAACCAACAACAGTGTATCAGGGGCTACGTCTCAAAATGCCACCCTATTCCCTTCACAGTGCACTACATTTGACCAGAGCCCTATGGGTAAGTAAGTAGCCATGTCCCGAGTCAGAACAGCCCATATGAGCCTGTTTCTGTACTGTGAGGCAGCTTGATGTACAAGTACACCCTGGAAAGGACAGTAGTCTTATCGCAGGGCCCACATAGTGCACTACTTTTGGCCAGAGCCTTATGTAGGGAATAGGGCTCTGGCCAAAAGTAGTGCACTATGTAGGGAATAGGGCAGTGGCCAAAAGTAGTGCACTATGTAGGGAATAGGGCTCTGGCCAAAAGTAGTGCACTATGTAGGGAATAGGGCAGTGGCCAAAAGTAGTGCACTATGTAGGGAATAGGGCTCTGGCCAAAAGTAGTGCACTATATAGGGAATAGGGCTCTGGCCAAAAGTAGTGCACTATATAGGGAATAGGGTGCCATTTGGAACACACAGGTATAATAATAATAATAATACACACAGTAAAAAATGACCTAGAATAGATATTTGCATGTAAAGAATGCAGTGTAGAGATCTAGATGACCTCTTTGCTAAACAACAACAGGATCTCCTTTTTTTATAAACAGAGGAGAAACATCAAAAACATTGTTCCATTCCATCCCTCAAAAACAAAAAAATGGTTCCATTAAAAATGTAAGTCTCGTTCTATTTGGTTTGTAACATTAAATAAAAGACCAAAAGGCAAAGCTACGACCTTAGAAAGACGTGATAGAAATTGTCAAGGTCATTTCCGACTGAGTGTGGACACACATATATACAGCTGTTACCGGTGAATGCAGTCTCCACGGAAACATTACCTTTCAGTCACGCTGTAAAAGCTGAACTTCCACGATGCGGATTGAATTAGAACCCTAATTTAAAATAATTCAAAAAGAGACATGGAGAGAGGGAAGGTGTCCTCGGTGTAGATGATTGCTGGAAGTAGAGCGGAAGGAGAGAGAGGAAGGAAGGAGTGAGGGCCTAATAGAGACGTGTGTGTGTGTGTGTGTGATTGAGGAGAGCTAGATAGCTGCATGATAAAACAACACTGAGGCCTTGTGAGGCAGCCAAGCCAGGAAGAGTAAGCTCTCTCTCTCCACCCCCCCCTTCCCATTGGTGTGTTTGTTGGAGAGAGAGCCAGTATTAACGTGTGTTGGTGTGTGTGAGCATGAAGGAGCAGCAGCTGCTGTGGTCTGTGACTGTGTTACTGCTGTTCCCTGAGTGTGGTGTTTGTGTGTGTGTGTGTGTGTGTGGCTATCTGGATAAACACATCCAGATAGCCACAATATTCCACTACAGTGCCCCCTTGCTTGCCCCACCTTCACTCCCCACAATCATCTCCCCCCTCACTGGTATACTGCTCTACTGAAAACCCTCCATGACTCCTCACTGAAACAGCCCCTTAGACTGCACACTACGCCAGAGTAAAATAAACTGTTTTAGAGAAGAAAAAAGAAGAAGAAGAGAGAAATAGAGCTAGAAAGAAACAAGGCCACTTTTGTTCAAGTTCCCCCCCGGTGTGTGTTGTGTGTATGTTCAAGACCACACACACACACACACACACACACACACGATAAACACACACGGAGCTCTGGTATAGGGCAGCAGGTAGCCTAGCGGTTACGAGCGTTGGGCCAATAACTGAAAGGTCGTTGGTTTGAATCCCCCGAGCCGACTAGGTGAAAAAAAATCTGCCGATGTGCCCTTGAGCAAGGCACTTAACCCTAATCGCTCCTATAAGTCGCTCTGGATAAGAGCGCCGGCTAAATGACTAAACATTTAAATGTATACACTGTATTATACGCAGGAGCCAGTCCCATCCTAAAACTCTAAAAGGTTACGCCCCTAAATGGATCCCTATCACCTAGTCCACAACCAGAGCCAAAATGGCTCCCTATCACCTAGTCCACAACCAGAGCCCTGGTTAGAAGTAGTGGGCTATAAAAGATAAGTTACCATTTGGGACAAAAACTCACCACTACTAAACTTACAGCCACATTATAGTGTGCTATGTTCACTGGCATCACATTAACATGAGAAACAGGACAGATCGATTGATCGTTTAACAACAATTCAAACCCCTTTAAAAAAAACTAAAAATACGATTAAACTAAATAAAACATTAAAATAAAACCACAGGATAGGACATCATAAGCCCTGCTTAGATCGGATTGGCTGCTTCAATCTTCTCTTCCTCCTCTTCCACCCGCTCTTCTCTTTTTCTTCATCCCTCCTCCTCCTCCTCCTCCTCCTCCTCCTCCTCCTCCTCCTCCTCCCGCCATCTCTGAGGAGGCTAAGCTCCTATTTCTTCAGTTGGGTGAGGTTGGGGGTGAGGGAAGGCCAGTTGGGCTGAGGGAGGAGAAAGGGGTGAGGATAGAATTGAGGGGAAGGGGTGAGGGAGAGGGGTGAGGATAGAATTGAGGGGGAGGGGTGAGGGAGAGGGGTGAGGGAGAGGGGTGAGGGGTAAGGGAGAGGGGTGAGGGGTGAGGGAGAGGGGTGAGGATAGAATTGAGGGAGAGGGGTGAGGGAGAGGGGTGAGGATAGAATTGAGGGAGAGGGGTGAGGGAGAGGGGTGAGGTTATTTCTTCTGGGGTGTGGTGAGTTTCTGCATGCCACGTATCTTATCCAGCAGATCAGACACAAAGTCCTACAGGGAGAGAAGAGGGACAAAACACACCGTTAGTAACAACTATCTCTAGGGCAGGGCTCTCCCAACCCTGTTCGCGGAGAGACACCCTCCTGTAGGTTTCAAATCCAACCCCAGTTGTAACTAACCTGATTTCGTTTTTATAAAACCAGCTAATAACTAGAATCAGCTCAAGGACAAGTGTCTAGGGGTAGGTGCAAGGGGTTGTGTGTGGCCCGGGCTAAGGAAGGGAGAACGTTTTGTTTATGAGGATCCTCATTAGCTGGCGGAGTAGCTGCTCTTCCTTGGGGTCCAAAAAAACATCAAATACGTGACAGAGTACTAGTTAGAAACCAGTCACCCCGATTACCAACAACAGCATAAAGAGGCAGGTGGGACTGACGTACCTCAGTAGGTTTGTAGCAGTCTATCAGGAGATCTTTTACTCTGGCTCCTCGGTCATCATCGCTAGGCATGTCCAACAGCTCATCCACATCTATCTCCAACTCTGGTATAGCCTCCTCCTGGAATAGAGGAGAGAGGGGTGACAAACGAGCGAAATGAAGGGCAGCAGGTAGCCTAGTGGTTAGAGCGTTGGACTTGTAACCGAAAGGTTGCAAGATCAAGCTGTCAAGGTAAAAATCTGTCATTCTGCCCCTGAACAAGGCAGTTAACCCACTGTTCCCTGGGCGCTGTAGATGTCGATTAAGGCAGCCCCCCCGCACCTCTCTGATTCAGAGGGGTTGGGTTAAATGCGGAAGACACATTTCAGTTGAAGTCATTCGGTTGTCCAACTGACTAATAATGGTGACTTTGACTTTAAAGAGGGCGGTGCCCCCTTACCGCAAATGCCTTGTCGGCTAAGTAGGTCGCCGTATTGTACATTGGTCTGCATTACTCTTTGTTCGTGTCGTTATTAGCAGAGTAGACATGATCCCAATTCTATTTCCAAGACGGCGGTGTTTTTAGAAAAAGCAAAAAAAAAAAAAAATGTAGATTTGTGATGATTTAGTGTCACATTGAGCCCTAGTTTAATAACTTTTAAAAACAACAACGTCATATCTGATTCCTCCATCTTTATGCACCGTCGCCGTTGATTCCCTGTTGATTCCCTGTTGATTCCCTGTTGTTTCAGCAATCCTATATAAGCAACAACCAACCAAATGTTTCGTTGAAGTACCAGACTCCGGTGTTAGACAATGTTGCTGTTAAAAGTGACTACTAAGTTAATTACTATTATAATTAATATAAACATTAATGTTGCTGTTTAAAATGACTACTAAGTTAATTATTATAAACAGTAGTCACTTTAAACAGCAACATTAATAAGTTAATTATTATTATAATTAATATAAACATTAATGTTGCTGTTTAAAGTGACTACTAAAGTTAATTACTATTATAATTAATATAAACATTAATGTTGCTGTTTAAAGTGACTAAGTTAATTATTATTATTATTAATATAAACATTATGTTTAGAAAGTCCTCAGTTCTTTTCCTAGAACGACATCAGAGGTCATGTGATCAACAACAACAAAAAAAAGGCCCTGTCCAGAAGTAGCGCCCTTCACTGTAGGGAATAGGCTGTCAGTTGAGACACTTACCGACACATTTTTAGTGTCTCACCGTCATTGGGTTGGCTAACTTTAAATAGCTCATTGGTCTAGGGTTGTTGAGTTGTCATGGCCTAGGGTTGTTGAGGACAGGTGGTGTGGTTGTCTCCTTGACACTAGGTGTCACACACACGTTTTCTCCCTCTTCCCCACAAGGTGTCTCATTCCAGTTAATAATTATTATATCAACTGTTCAGAAATATACAAAAACACATTGTTTAATGTATAATACATTTAACACACACACAGCAGACACAGACTAGGGATGTAACGATTCACTGATGCCCATCGGTCCCCGATTTCAAACGCTTAACTTCTTAGGGAGCAGCTGCATAGGTGACGGTTTTGGAGAGTCTGGCGTGCCCAAAGTAAAATGTATGCCACTCAGGCCCAGAAAATAGGATATGCACATAATTAGTACTATTGGATAGGAAACACTGAAGTTTCTAAGAGTGTTAAAATCATGTATGTGAGTATAACAGAACTGATATAGCAGGCGAAGACCCGAGGAAAATCCATCCGGATTTGCAGTTTCTATTGTAAATTAGCATCTTCTCCATTGTGCCTATTGCATACAACTTTATGTAGGACTGAGACTGCAGTACCTATGGCTTCCACTAGATGTCAACAGTCTCTATACAAAGTTTGGGAATTCTAGGAGTGACCAGAACAGATAGGAACAGGAAATTGTCAGGTCGACCACTTTTGTAAACAAGGTTTGACGCGCGCGAGATTGTGAACGGGCACCACTTTATTTTTCTTTCCTATCGTTCACGTTATCGTCCGGTTGAAATATTACAGCAAATATACCCAAAAGGATACCTAAGGATACATTAAAATGATGTTTGATTTGTTTGTAGAAAGTGTATAGGTATAATTTGAACGTGTTCTCTTCACGGTTCAATGGGCGACTCAACGGTGGATTTTATGATCATAACGCGCCAACCAAACAGAGATTTATGGATATAATAAATGACTTTTTCTAACAAAAGAAGCATGGATTGTCTTCGTTGGACACTTGGGAAGCCCTCAGCAGAAGTTCATCAAAAGGTAAGCGATTTTATTTTAGCAATTTTATGCGTTTTGTGAGACCCGTGTTGGGTTATGGATTTATGCTAATGCATAAATATTAGAGGCGCTACCCTCAAACAATCAAATGTTGTGCTTTCGCCGTAAAGCCTTTTTGAAATCTGACAACACTGTGATATTGCCAAGAATCAGATCTTTTGATGACTATGCAACACTTGTATATTGATGAATGTTTAATATTTCAACTTTTGGATTTTGAATTTGGCGCCTCACATTTCACCGTAAGTAGTTAAAGTGCATCGGTCCTCGGACCCCAAACTGATCCAAATAGCATGCATCGGTCAGAAAACCGATTAAAACTTCACGAATCGCCGGTTTATTAAACATTTGGCTCATATTACATTCTATCTACCTTCTGAAATTACCTCTCATCTTACCAGTGTTGGGGGTACCGCATTACAAAGCTAGAGTACTCAAATTACTTTTTTGTAGTAACGAGTATCTTAACGCGTTCGTGTTTCAATTTAAGTAAACAGTTATTCTAGTTACTTTTTCCAAATAAGCAAACTGTTACTTTTAAATATTATTTCCCTTTATTCATATATATATATTTTTTTTTGCCAAATAAAAAAAACTGAAATCCCTTCCCCTAAGTTCACGCTCTTCCTGTTTCTTCAAGAACGTTGTGGCGGGAACAGCCTTTACATCGTGGGAGTATTCACATTATTTAGAATTAGTAGAACATAATAATACAATTTCTCTGGGATGAACGCCTGTCAACGGAGAAGAACTCAACTTCAAATAATCAAGACGCACCATCAGGCCAAGCACAGCTCTACAAGACTGCCGGAAAAAGACCCGGCCAGCTGATTGACGTTGATGCTGGTTCTGCTCCACAACAGCTAAATCTAGATTTCTGTTGGGCTATACCCCCTCCCGAGAAAACTAACTGAACATGTATGAGTCTTCGATGATTTTAAGTAATTCCTTTAATTGCCATTTATTTATTTCCAATATGTGTAGGATTGTGCATTCGTGGTCAGCAGTTTAAAATGTGGAGGTTATTTTAATTTTCATGTCGATATTTCAAGTTGGGCTCAAGTTATTGTGACTTAATAGTCTGTATTTATATGGCTTTGATATGTTTCTTTTGTTTCGTGATGTTGCCTAAATGTTGGTTTTTGATTTATGAACGTTGTTCCTTTGATGCTTTGGGTTTATCGAGATAGAATGTCCTTGTGGTGGAACACCTGGGCTGTTATTTATACATCTGTCTTCATTATCATGTTTCTTTATTATTATTATTAAGTGTAATTACACATTTCTCCTTTATGCATTTTTTAAGGAACAGTTAACATTTCAATATTTTTTTTATTTAACCTTTATATAACCAGGCAAGTCAGTGAAGAACAAATTCTTATTTACAATGACAGCCTCTACCCCGGCCAAATTGTGCACCGCCCTATGGGACTCCCAATCACGGCCGGTTGTGATACAGCCTGGATTCAAACCAGGGTGTCTGTAGTGACACCTCTAGCACTGAGATGCAGTGCCTTAGACCACTGAACCAGGGTGTCTGTAGTGACGCCTCTAGCACTGAGATGCAGTGCCTTAGTCCACTGAACCACTCGGGAGCCAAAAAATATAGGCTACTGAACTACAAAAGGTCAAATAATAATAAAAAAAGTATATATATTTTTTTTATAATAACAATAATAATATTAATGACAATGATAATAATAATAATGATAATACTATAAAAAAAGAATGATAATAATGATGATAATAATACTATTAATGATAATAATGGCAATAATAATAATGTTATTAATAATAATGATTATTATTAATATTATTATCATTATTATTAATATTAACATTATTATTATCATTAATATTATTATCATCATGATGATAATAATAATATTAATGATAATAATAATGTTAATATTAATAATAATGATGATAATAATAATATTAATGATAATAATAATGTTAATATTAATAATAATGATAATAATAATAATATTAATGATAATAATAATAATGTTAATATTAATAATAATGATATTAATAATAATGAGAATAATGATGATAATAATGATAATAATAATAATGACAATATTAATAATAATGATAATATGAATGATAACAATGATGATAATATGAATGATAATAATGATAATTATGATAATAATAATAATGTTAATAATAACAATTTGAATAATAATGATAATAAATGATTTATGATAATAAGGATAATAATAATGATAATATTAATGATAATAAGGATAATAATGATAATATTAATGATAATAATGATAATAATAATGATGATAATAATAATGATAATAATAATGATAATAATAATAATGATAATGATAATAATAATGATAATAATAATGATAATAATGATAATAATAATGATAATATTAATGATAATAATGATAATGATAATAATAATGATAATATGAATGATAATGACAATAATATGAATAATAATAATAATAATGATGATATGAATGATAATAATAATGATAATATGAATGATAATGACAATAATATTAATGATAATAATAATAATAATAATATTAATGACGGTTTAATTTACTAAAACAACTGAAACAACTATTAGGAAATCTTACAGAAAACCGGACATATGTCTTGAGCTCTCCTCCCGTGACGTCCGATGACATCAGTGCCGCTGACAACTCTTTAGGTGAATGCTTTGAATATTCTGTGAGTACTAAGTAGGCCAGCCATTCTAAGGTAGTGTGCGCCCTCTACTGGGCAAAACAACGACCAACACGGGCCAGGCATTTTCAGAGGGTTTAATGACTAGCGAGTTACTTTTAAAAGTAATGTTCCCCAACACTGGTGCCAACTGATGAGTCGTCTCTCCTTCAGTGTCCAACTACATGTAGCTGCGTTGACAGACGTTGATCTTATAAGTCATTGTACATGGTGAACAACCCCAGGCAACATCAGCAGCCTAGTCAAACTGAGCACTGGGCTCAGCTTCGCATTGCTGACCAATGAGAGGTAGACGGCCTGTTCCTGGTCTTGGCACCTTGGTAAAATGGCTTGTGTAATGTTAGGCTTTATTATTAGTTGAGTGACAACCTATGTCACTTGCTAGGTAATTGTTATCATCTATTGGATGTTGAAAATGATGTTTTACTAGAATAAAAGTAAGCTAGCGGAGACAACTCATCCGGCTGTACCTGCTGAACGGGCTTACTATAGATTTCATTTGGATTGTTCACCATCTGCAATAGTTTTGGTAGTTTTGCTTTAAACAAATCAGTGTTTATGGTTATTTTTATGATATACAGGGTAAAATTGATAGTTTCATAATGAGGAGGTGTAATACTGCGTGGCCAAAGAAGATCTCTCTGTAGGTAATTTGTAAACCATCAATATTGATACATAACGAGCTCAAACACTTAATCTGAAAAAAAGTGTTAGTGGGTTATGGTGATTTCAGAACCAGAGTGGAGGGACAGAAAACAACATTGCCCGGCCCCCCCGCCCCTCCCCTAATCTGATTGGTGGTGGGGTGGTAGATGCCTAGCCTCCCTTATGGCTCTATTCTGATTGGTGGTGGGGTGGTAGATGCCTAGCCTCCCTTATGGCTCTATTCTGATTGGTGGTGGGGTGGTAGATGCCTAGCCTCCCTTATGGCTCTATTCTGATTGGTGGTGGGGTGGTAGATGCCTAGCCTCCCTTATGGCTCTATTCTGATTGGTGGTAGGGTGGTAGATGCCTAGTCTCCCTTATGGCTCTAATCTGATTGGTGGTGGGGTGGTAGATGCCTAGCCTCCCTTATGGCTCTATTCTGATTGGTGGTGGGGTGGTAGATGCCTAGCCTCCCTTATGGCTCTATTCTGATTGGTGGTGGGGTGGTAGATGCCTAGCCTCCCTTATGGCTCTATTCTGATTGGTGGTGGGGTGGTAGATGCCTAGCCTCCCTTATGGCTCTATTCTGATTGGTGGTGGGGTGGTAGATGCCTAGCCTCCCTTATGGCTCTATTCTGATTGGTGGTGGGGTGGTAGATGCCTAGCCTCCCTTATGGCTCTATTCTGATTGGTGGTGGGGTGGTAGATGCCTAGCCTCCCTTATGGCTCTATTCTGATTGGTGGTGGGGTGGTAGATGCCTAGTCTCCCTTATGGCTCTAATCTGATTGGTGGTGGGGTGGTAGATGCCTAGCCTCCCTTATGGCTCTAATCTGATTGGTGGTGGGGTGGTAGATGCCTAGTCTCCCGTATGGCTCTAATCTGATTGGTGGTGGGGTGGTAGATGCCTAGTCTCCATTGTGGCTCAGATCAGGTGCCTACATAGTACAGTTGAAGTCAGAGGTTTACATATACTTAGGTTGGAGTCATTTAAACTAGTTTCTCAACCACTCCACAAATGTCTTGTTAACAAAGTATAGTTTTGGCAAGTCGGTTAGGACATCTACTTTGTGCATGACACAAGTCATTTTACCAACAATTGTTTACAGAGATTATTTCACTTGTAGTTCACTGTATCACAATTCCAGTGGGTCAGAAGTTTACATAGACTAAGTTGACTGTGCCTTTAAACAGCTTGGAAAATTCCAGAAAATGATGTCATGGCTTTAGAAGCTTCTGATAGGCTAATTGACATAATTTGAGTCAATCGGAGGTGTACCTGTGGATGTATTTCAAGGCCTACCTTCAAACTCAGTGCCTCTTTGCTTGACATCATGGAAAATCAAAAGAAACCAGTCAAGACTTCAGGAAAAATAAAATTTGACCTCCTGGTTCATCCTTGGGAGCAATTTCCAAACGCCTGAAGGTACCACATTCATCTGTACAAACAATAGTACGCAAGTATAAACACCATGGGACCATGCAGCTGCCATACAGATCAGGAAACGCGTTCTGTAGAGATGAACGTACTTTGGTGCAAAAAGTGCAAATCAATCCCAGAACAACAGCAGGACCGTGTGAAGATGCTGGAGAAAACAGGTACAAAAGTATCTATATCCACAGTAAAATGAGTCCTATATCGACGTAACCTGAAAGGTCGCTCAGCAAGGAAGAAGCCACTGCTCCAAAACCACCATAAAAAAAACAGACTACGGTTTGCAACTGCACATGGGGAAAAAGATTGTACTTTTTGGAGAAATGTCCTCTGGTCTGATGAAACAAAAATAGAACTGTTTGGCCATAATGACCATCGTTATGTTTGGAGGAAAAAGGGGGAGGCTTGCAAGCCGAAGAACACCATCCCAACCGTGAAGCACGAGGGTGGCAGCATCATGTTGTGGGGGTGCTTTGCTGCAGGAGGGACTGGTGCACTTCACAAAATAGATGGCATCATGAGGCAGGGAAATTATGTGGATATATTGAAGCAACATCTCAAGACATCAGTCAGGAAGTTAAAGTTGGTCGCAAATGGGTCTTCCACATGGACAATGACCCCAAGCATACTTCCAAAGTTGTGGCAAAATGGATTAAGGACAACAAAGTCAAGGTATTGGAGTGGCCATCACAATGCCTGACCTCAATCCTATAGAACATTTGTGGGCAGAACTGAAAAAGCGTGTGCAAGCAAGGAGGCCTACAAACCTGACTCAGTTACACCAGCTCTGTCAGGAGGAATGGGCCAAAATTCACCCAACTTATTGTGGGAAGCTGGTGGAAGGCTACCCAAAACGTTTGACCCAAGTTAAACAATTTAAAGGCAATAATACCAAATACTAATTGAATGTATGTAAACTTCGGACCCACTGGGAATGTGATGAACGAAATAAAAGCTGAAATAAATCATTCTCTCTACTATTATTCTTAAAATAAAGTGGTGATCCTAACTGACCTAAAACAGGGAATTTTTACTAGGATTAAATGTCAGGAATTGTGAAAAACTGAGTTGAAATGTATTTGGCTAAGGTGTATGTAAACTTCCAACTTCCACCGTACATACTAGGGCTGTGATGATACATACTAGGACTGTGAAACACAATATTTTCCATGGAAAAATGAAAACACAAAGCACACTAAACTCTTTGGTCCTTTAAAAACCTGCTGTATGTAAAATATTGTGTGCTATAGCTTAGAAAATACATGTGACTCTGGATGACAACATAATGATGTTTGTTTCAAACATTAGAAATGTTTTCATAAAGAAGTTACATTGGCTTCGTGTTTTGCTTCCTTGCCATGATACTAACAAGTATCACAATACTGGTATCGTACCTAGTACAGACACCATAAAGACACAGGTATCGTACCAGCCCTAGAAGATACACCATAAAGACACAGGTATCGTTCCTACTACAGACACCATAAAGATACAGGCATCGTACCGGCCGTAGTAGATACACCATAAAGATAAAGGCATCGTACCGGCTGTAGTACAGAAACCATAAAGATACAGGCATCGTACCGGCTGTAGTACAGACACCATAAAGATACGATGCCTGTATCTTTATGGTGACAAGCATACCCATAACATGATGCTGCCACCACAATATTTGAAAATACAAAAGGGATTCTCTCTCTCTCTCTCTCTCTCTCTCAGGGCTGCCCAAGCCGGCTGTCACTGCACCTGTCTACTGATCTCACACACACGCGCGTGACATTCAAACTGAGTAAACGCTTTAAGCTGGTGTGAGAGAAGTGGAACTGTCTGTCTGTCTGTCTGTCTCCTGTGTGTGTTGTGTGTCTCCTGTGTGTGTTGTGTGTCTCCTGTGTGTGTTGTGTGTCTCCTGTGTGTGTTGTGTCTCCTGTGTGTGTTGTGTGTCTCTTGTGTGTCTCTTGTGTGTCTCTTGTGTGTCTCTTGTGTGTCTCTTGTGTGTGTGTGTCTCATGTGTCTCTCTGTGTCTGTGTGTCTGTGTGTCTGTGTGTGTGTTAGACCTAAGTGGATGTAAGGGCTTTTAAGGATAGGATTCAAGCAGAGCAGCAGAGCCTGAGTGTGACAGAGAGAGAAAACAGAATGGCTGTGACAGGCGGCTGTGTTACTGTCAAGACTACTGCAGTGATCACACACACACGTCTAACACAGAAAAACACACAGAGTCAAAGAGGCAGATTAACATACACACAGACAGACAACACACATATTGAGAATAATAGACACACACACACACACACACACACACAAGCCCAGACACAAAGGCACAGACTACAGACAGACAGAGAGAGAGAGACAGACAGACGCTGGGGTGAGGTAAGCCGACACAAAGAATGTTCCACACAACATGTGCTACTAGCCAGTCAGTCAGGGAGAGAGAAGGAGTGGGAGAGAGGAGAAGGAGAGGGAGAGAGGAGAAGGAGAGAGGAGAAGGAGTGGGAGAGAGGAGAAGGAGAGGGAGTGGGAGAGAGGAGAAGGAGTGGGAGAGAGGAGAAGGAGTGGGAGAGAGGAGAGAGGATAAGGAGAGGGAGAAAGGAGAAGGAGTGGGAGAGAGGAGAGAGGGAGAAAGGAGAAGAAGAGAGAGGGAGAGAGGAGAGGGAGAGATGAGAAGAAGTGGGAGAGAGGAGAAGGAGTTGGAAAGAGGAGAAGGAGTGGAAGAGGAGAGGGACTGGACAGAATGTGTGTTTGTCTTGCTGGACAGAGTGTGTGTTTATTGGTCAGTGTGTGTTGTGTAGAGAGAGAGAGCGAGGCAGTGCATTGCAGCGTGTAAGTTGTGTGTTTGTGTGTGTCTACAGGCTGCTCACAGAGAGAAATTAGAAGTGACAGTATGGGAGTGTGTGTGTGTCAGTCTCTGTTACCACACCACTCTGACCCACATCACACACACTCTTTCTGAGAGGATGATGACGATGAAGCTGCTGATGAAGAGTTTCAGCTGGGACAGATCAGAGGATCACAGCATACAGGCTAACATCAGTTACACACCACAGCCCTTGACAT
This sequence comes from Brachymystax lenok tsinlingensis, assembly GCA_030435695.1. Taxonomy (NCBI): domain Eukaryota; kingdom Metazoa; phylum Chordata; class Actinopteri; order Salmoniformes; family Salmonidae; genus Brachymystax; species Brachymystax lenok. The sequence continues at coordinate 24,520,230 of CM059798.1, forward strand.
AAACCCTTCATATCACTGCTATAAGCACCACAGCCCTTGACATAAAACCTTCATATCACTGCTATAAGCACCACAGCCCTTGACATAAACCATTCATATCACTGCTATAACCACCTCACTACAAATTAACTATTTATAAATATAAACCCTCCATGTATAGTATTTCTGTCAGAGGGAGAGGAGGAGTCCTCTGTCAGCCGTCTGCTAACTACTAACTGATAGTGATGCTACCATTTTTTTGTGCGCACACAGAGACAGAGAGAGAGAGCAGAAGAGAGTGGAAGAGAGAAAGGGGAGGAGAGAGAGAAAGAAGAGGAGAGAGAGAAAGAAGAGGAGATGAGAGAAAGGAGGGGAGATGAGAGAGGAGGGGAGATGAGAGAGGAGGGGAGATGAGAGGAGGGAGATGAGAGAGAGGAGAGGAGAGTAGAGTAGAGAGAGAGGAGAGGAGAGGAGAGGAGAGAGAGAGAAAGGAGAGGAGATGAGAGAGAGGAGGGGAGAGTAGAGAGAGAAGGGAGAGGAGAGGAGAGAGAGGAGAAAGGAGAGGGTAATGGCGGACCAGACAGGAGGGAGGTTACGTGGATCTTAACAAAATAGAAAGATCAATCAATGGCACTTTGAATTTGTGTTTGGATGTGTGTGAATGTATGTTTGCATGTGTGCGTGTGTGTGTGTTTGTTTGCATGTGTATTTGCGTGTGTGTGTGTGTGTGTCGTACTTTCAGTCAGCACAATCGTTAGCCCTAACCAGACTTTATGTCATAACTCAACACATACATGATACACACACACACAGGCAATGCGACGAGAGAGGGCTGGCATAGCTGACATAGTTTCAGACCCGAAACACAGAACAACGTGTCCTTAAACAACCTACTGTAGGCTGCTGCTGCAACACACACACACACACACACAGAGTGGTGGTAGTGGAAAAATACTGGGCTTCCTCCTCTCTCGGTATATATCTTGGTCCCTCACCGTCTCTCTCTATGCATTAATCTCTCTCTTGCCTCCTTTCCTCACTACCGATCTCCTTTGTGTGACTCTTCTTCCTCCCCTTTTCCATATCTCTCTCTCTCTCTCTCTCTCTCTCTCTCTCTCTCTCTCTCTCTCTCTCCTCTGGTGGTACAGACAGACGGCAGCACGGCTGGCTGGTCAAAACAGCTTATCACTCCGGGTGGGAGAGAGAGAAAGGGAGGGAAGAGAAGGAGAGAGAGGTGGGGTATGCAATGAGAAAGAGTGGGGGTCAAGGTGTATCAGTCGACATGTGCTGCCTTCCATCACATACAACTGCTTATCGGGAATCCGCAGATACTAGAATAACATACGCAGCAGAGAGTCTGGTTCCCCCAAGCTAAACCTGTTAACCCCACTGGGAAAAAAAGAGAGAGCTGTGGGTTGGCAGCGCACTACATTGCTGCCTGCCATTAGATGAGGGACAGTGTCTGACAGACCAATCAACCTGCACATGTCCTCTACTGTATGCTTAGTGTTGTTGTTCAATGTGGTTATTGTTGTTACTGTTGACAATTTTGATTATTAATTATGTTCATATTATAAATTTCAAATGTAAGCTTTGGCAATATGTACATTGTTACGTCATGCCAATAAAGCAAATTGAATTTAGAGAGAGAGAGACAGAGAGAGAGAGAGAGAAAACAGGAAGAAGAACATGTTCCGCAACAAAATCAGGAAATGACATGTAGCTTCTTCCTTTCATGCCTTTCAGTCTCAAAATCCAGAAATGTTCTTATTTGACAAACACACCATTGAAGGGTTACATTTTTTTTTTAGGAAGGTTTAAACCTGTTTAACCACGTGACCATGAGAGAGGAGGAGGGAAGGGGGTGTTTTTGGTTGATCAGTAGATCAGCTTTACAGATAGATTGTAGCTTCCATCAATGTACAGTGAGGGGGAAAGAGAGAGAGAGAGAGAGAGAGAGAGAGAGAGAGAGAGAGAGAGAGAGAGAGAGAGAGAGAGAGAGAGACAGAGACAGAGAGACAGAGAGACAGAGAGACAGAGAGAACATAGCCGTAGGGTGTAGGTTGAGGCTGTGGTGTAGAGTGATATATATATATACACAGTGAGGGGAAAAAAGTATTTGATCCCCTGCTGATTTTGTACATTTGCCCACTGACAAAGAAATGATCAGTCTATAATTTTATTGGTAGGTTTATTTGAACAGTGAGACACAGAATAAAAACAAAAATAATCCAGAAGAATGCATGTGGAAAATGTTGTAAATTGATTTGCATTTTAAATGAGGGAAATAAGTATTTGACCCCCTCTGCAAAACATGACTTAGTACTTGGTGGCAAAACCCTTGTTGGCAATCACAGAGGTCAGACGTTTCTTGTAGTTGGCCACCAGGTTTGCACACATCTCAGGAGAGATTTTGTCCCACTCCTCTTTGCAGATCTTCTCCAAGTCCTTAAGGTTTCGAGGCTGACGTTTGGCAACTCGAACCTTCAGCTCCCTCCACAGATTTTCTATGGGATTAAGGTCTGGAGACTGGCTAGGCCACTCCAGGACCTTAATGGGCTTCTTCTTGAGCCACTCCTTTGTTGCCTTGGCCGTGTGTTTTGGGTCATTGTCATGCTGGAATACCCATCCACGACCCATTTTCAATGCCCTGGCTGAGGGAAGGAGGTTCTCACCCAAGATTTGACGGTACATGGCCCCGTCCATCGTCCCTTTGATGCGGTGAAGTTGTCCTGTCCCCTTAGCAGAAAAACACCCCCAAAGCATAATGTTTCCACCTCCATGTTTAACGGTGGGGATGGTGTTCTTGGGGTCATAGGCAGCATTCCTCCTCCTCCAAACACGGCGAGTTGAGTTGATGGCAAAGAGTTCCAGTTTGGTCTCATCTGACCACAACACTTTCACCCAGCTGCATCATTTCCAATCCCCAATATAAATATATTTATAGGCATTTGGGAAAGTATTCAGACCCCTTGACTTTTTCCACATTTTGTCACGTTACAGCCTTATTCTAAAATGGATTTAAAAAAAATGTTTTGCTATTTCAATCTACACATAATAATCAAGCAACAATAGGTTTCTATAAATTTTTGCTAATTTATAAAAAAAAAAAAAAAATGGAAATATCACATTTACATAAGTATTCAGACCCTTCACTCAGTACTTTGTTGAAGCACCTTTGGCAGCGATTACAGCCTCGAGTCTCCTTGGGTATGAAGCTACAAGCTCGGCACACCTGTATTTGGGGAGTTTCTCCCATTCTTCTCTGCAGATCCTCTCAAGAGCTGTCCCAGGGTCCTAAGCTTAGTGATGAGCTTCGTGGGCACTATGGTGTTGAACGCTGAGCTGTAGTCGATGAACAGCATTCTCACATAGGTGTTCCTTTTGTCCAGGTGGGAAAGGGCGGTGTGGAGTGCGATTGAGATTGCGTCATCTGTGGATCTGGCGGTATGCGAATTGGAGTGGGTCTAGGATTTCCGGGAGGATGCTGTTGATGTGAGCCATGACCAGCCTTTCAAAGCATTTCATGGCTACCGACATGAGTGCCACGGGGCGGAAATCATTTAGGCAGGTTACCTTTGCTTCCTTGGGCACAGGGACCTTGGTGGTCTGCTTGAAACATGTAGGTATTACAGACTCGGTCAGCGAGAGGTTGAAAATATCAGTGAAGACACTTGACAGTTGGTCCACGTCCTGGTAATCCGTCTGGCCCAGCGGCCTTGTGAAAGTTTAAAGGTTTTGTTCACTTCGGGCTACCGAGAGCATTATCACACAGTCATCCAGAGCAGCTGGTGCTCTCGTGCATGCTTCAGTGTTGCTTTCCTCGATGACAGCATAAAAGGCATTTGGCTCGTCTGGTAGGCTTGCGTCACTGGGCAGCTCACGTCTGGGTTTCCCTTTGTAGTCTGTAATAGTTTTCAAGCCCTGCCACATCCGAAGAGCATCAGAACCGGTGTAGTAGGATTCAATCTTAATCCTGTATTGACGCTTTGCTTGTTTGATGGTTCGTCTGAGGGCATAGCGGGATTTCTTATAAGCGTCCGGATTAGCCTCCCGCTCCTTGAAAGCAGCAGCTCTAGCCTTTAGCTCGATGCGGATGTTGCCTGTAATCCATGACTTCTGGTTGGGATATGTATGTACAGTCACTGTGGGGATGACGTCATCGATGCACTCATTGATGAAGCCGATGACTGAGGTGGTGTATTGTCCGTTTCTTTGTTCAGCCAGGTCTCTGTGAAACACAAGATGTTACAGTTTTTAATGTCCCGTTGGTAGGATAATCTTAATAGTAGGTCATCGATTTTATTTTCCTATGATTGCACGTTAGCAAGGAGAATGGAAGGCATTGGGAGTTTACTCGCTCGCCTCCGGCTTCTCAGAAGGATTCCCCGATCTGCGTCCCCTTCTTCCGGCGTCTTTTCTTTTCGCGCAACAGACGTGGATCTGGGCCTGTTCCAGTGAAAGCAGGATATCCTTCTCGTCGTACACCTTAAAGGAAAAATCTTCTTCCAGTCCGTGGTGGGTAATCGCTTTTCTGATGTCCAGAAGTTATTTTCAGTCATAAGAGACGGTAGCAGCAACATTATGTACGCAATAAGTTAAAAAAATAAGTTACGCAAAACAATTATAAAATTGCACAATTGGTTGGGAGAATGTAGAACGTCAGCCATGCTCTTCGGCGCCATCTTAAACAAGGTTTTGCTACGTCATGTTTTTAGTCTTATTCTACCCATAGGGCTCTGCTCAAAAGTAGTGCACGGTATAGGGAATAGGGTGCCCTGTTACCTCGACCTCGAGTTAAAAAATAAGTTATACAAAACGCTAAAAAAATTACGTTTCTTTCAAGTGCAAAAACCATCAAGCGCTATGATGAAACTGGCTTACTTGAGGACCGCTACAGGAAAGGAAGACGCAGAATTACCTCTCCTGCAGAGGATACGTTCATTAGAGTTACCAGCCTCAGAAATTGCAGTCGAAATAAATGCTTCAGAGTTCAAGTAACAGACACATCTCAAAAACCAACTGTGCAGAGGAGACTGTGTGATCAAATTGCTGCAAAGAAACCACTACTAAAGGACACCAATAAGAAAAAGAGACTTGCTTGGGCCAAGAAACACGAGCAATGGACATTAGACCGGTGGAAATCTGTCCTTTGGTCTGATGAGTCCAAATTTGAGATTTTGGTTCCAACCACTGTGTCTTTGTGAGACGCAGAGTAGGATGAATGGATGATATCCGCATGTGTGGTTCCCATCGTGAAGCATGAAGGAGGAGGTGTGATAGTGTGGGGGTGCTTTGTTTAAATTATTTAACATTCAAGGCACTCTTAACCATCATGGCTACCACAGCATTCTGCAGCCATACGCCCCTTCTCGTTTGCGCTTAGTGGGACTTTCACCCAACACATCTCCAGGCAGTGTACGGGCTATTTGACATCAGATGACCTGGCCTCCACAATCACCTGACCTCAACCCCATTTAGATGGTTTGGGATGGGTTGGACCGCACAGTGAAGGAAAAGCAGCCAACAAGTGCTCAGCATATGTGGGAATTCCTCCAAGACTAGGGATGCATGATAAAAATCGGTGAACATATCGGAATCGTCCGATGTCTAGTTTAACGCCGATTTGGCAAAACCGATGTCAAAGCTGACGTGCATACCTAATATAACGAAGGTACAGGACGTAATGACGCCACATAAGATTTTGCGCTACACGTGCAACACAGCATTCCTAACCTAGCCCACAATGTCTGCTGTGTGGATCGAACAGTCAACAAGTTGAGCAGTCACTTGAAAGAGTAAGAACATTTCAGCGAGACAACTCAAAGGCGAAATACATTAAAGCCAAGATAATGGAATTCATTGCCCTTGACATTCAACCGTTCTCTTGTCATGGGTGATGTTGGCTTTCGCCGACTAGTCGAGCACCGGTTAACACTACCAAGAGTTACACAGTAATAGCGTCACTGCTATTAGCTATACGACATACGTACTATGGTGTCAAAAAAAGATACAGTAGCACTGTCAAAGCTGTACAAAAAAGTCTGCAAACAAGCAAACACCGGCCACAAACGATGTGTTTACAATACCGCGTTGGTAATAAAGCATCATTTGTTTGACCACAACTTCTGTGGTAGCTAGCTTTAGCATGGTACCTAGCTAGCACCAATACAACCAGCCTGAAAACAATGACCAGTAGAAACTGCAGTCATTTTCATTATTCTTAGCAAATATTTAGGAATCCTTGTGAGTAAGTATTAGCTAGGTTGCCACCGGTTGTTCGCCTATTGAAATTGAACTTCAGTTCATGAAAATAAATAGCTAGCCAGCTAATTAACAATGTTGCCCAAAGCTAACGTTATTAGCAGCCAGCTAGCTTCATCTAGCAAGTGAGGCTCGACCGGACTGGGTTATGTGTTGTGAAGCTAGACACAATAAGGATTTGACACAATAGTGGAATTTGCGGTTTGCCTTCAAAATAACAGTATGTCATTGACGCAAATTAATAGTAGACCCAAACGGCGGTCCATAGCCAAGACCCAAACGGCGGTCCATAGCCAAGACCCAAACGGCGGTCCATAGCCAAGACCCAAACGGCGGTCCATAGCCAAGACCCAAACGGCGGTCCATAGCCAAGACCCCGACGGAGTTCCATAGCCAAGACCCCAACGGCGTTCCATAGCCAAGACCCCAACGGCGTTCCATAGCCAAGACCCCAACGGCGTTCCATAGCCAAGACCCCAACGGCGTTCCATAGCCAAGACCCCAACGGCGTTCCATAGCCAAGACCCCAACGGCGTTCCATAGCCAAGACCCCAACGGCGTTCCATAGCCAAGACCCAAACGGCGCATAGACCCATAGAAATCCTGATTGAGAATGAAACGACTGAACAAATGAACAACGAAACAGCACAGCAAGTAACTGAAAGAAATAGGTTTTGATGATGTTTTACTGGTAAATGGGGACACACGTAAATGCCAACAAAATAACTTTTTGGTCAGTAACCTTTATTTAACTAGGCAGGTCAGTTAAGAACAAATTCTTATTTACAATGACGGCCTACCCCGGCCAAACCCGGACGACGCTGGGCCAATTGTGCTCCGCCCTATGGGACTCCCAATCACGGCCGGATGTGATATTACCTGGATTTGAACCAGGGACTGTAGTGACGCCTCTTGCACTGCGATGCAGTGCCTTAGACCGCTGCGTCCATGTGTGTGTGTTAACTATTTAACTGTACTATAATACTTAAAAGGCCACACAAAAAAAATTATATCGATTATCGCGGTATCTGTATCGTTTTTTTATTGGCAAAGGAAAATATCGGAATCGGCCAAAAATGTAATCTCTGTGCATCACTAGTACTCAGCATATGTGGGAACTCCTTCAAGAGTGTTGGAAAAGCATTCCAGGTGATGCTGGTTGAGAGAATGCCAAGAGTGTTGGAAAAGCATTCCAGGTGATGCTGCTTGAGAAAATGCCAAGAGTGTGCAAATATGTGTAAGAAATAGTCAAAATAATGCAAAATCTCTTGATGTAGGGTGTGTCCAAACTTTTGACTGGTACTGTATATACACACACACACACACACACATTTCTCTCCTATGTAGGATTGTATGCTGGTGTCTATAGAAATTAACTCAAGCTGTTGACACACCTCAACCGGTGTCGTCACGGAAACCGGTCTATACAGGCGCACACGCCAGGGTGAGGCAACGTGCGGTAAATAAGCCTGTGGAGGACAGGTGTGTGTGTGTGTGTGGGGGAGGGAGGGGGGACAATGTTGCTTGAGGTTTGATTGATATTATAAAGCTGAACACCTTTTGGACACTAGCAGACTGTTTATATTAGCAGACTGTTTTATCCAAAAGTGACTCACTACAATCGTAGTGAAATGCATCCATTTCCCACGTGGGAATCGGACCCACGACCCTGGAGTTGCTAGTGCCACGCTGAACTCAACTGAACCACACGGGACCCACATTTTATCCCATATTTGGATAAAAGCATCTGCTGAATGGCAAAAATAAATGGAATCTAACCCAACTGGTGTGTAAAAATATCTCTATACTCCCATGTGCAGTAACACGTTACAACAGGAGTGTCAGACACTAACTTCCTCTGATGGTGATTCAGAGAGCTCTCCCTCATCCCCACCCCTCTCCCCCCTCTCTCTGTCAGACAGTCAAAAAAAGAAGAGTTACTCACCGAGTACCACACTTCCTGTGAGGTGGCCTCAACCCTACATGAGCTCTCTCGCTCTCTCTCCCTCTCTCCCTCTCTCCCTCCCTCCCTCTCCCTCCCCCCTCTCCCAGTTTCATAATCAAACTACCTGATGCCCCTCCTTACATCTGCCTCTCCTACCTTTCTCAACCACACACAGACAGACAGACACAGACGACACAGACACACACAGTCAGTCAGTCAGTCAGCTCTGTGCTGAGTCATTCTAACAGAGACAGGAAGTGTGTGAGTTCACATGTTACATTCCTGGGTCACAGGACATCGTGACTACGCTACACTACCCTACACTACGCTACACTGGGGTCTTTCATTCCTGAGGCGTTACAGACCATCTTTGTTTTGGTCACAAACACGAGTGTCCAGAGTGTTAATTTCTGAGTGACATCATGAAGTCTGAAACAGAGGTTTAAGAGGTATGTTAAGTGTGTGTGTGTAGGAAAGACCACAGCACACTATTTCTCTCTTTTTCCACTCTTCTGTTTCCAAGCTTCCCTCCCTCCCTCCCTCCTTTCCTCCTCCCTCTCCTCCCCCCCTTCTTTCCTCCTACCTCCCTCCATCCCTCTCAAACCCCCTCTCTCCTCTCTCCACCACCTCTCTCCACACCCCCCGCTCTCCTCCCTCTCTCTCCACCCCCTCTCTCTCTCTCTCCTCTGTCCACACCCCCCGCTCTCCTCTCTCTCCCTCCACCCTCTCTCTCCTCTCCCCTGCTCCCTCTCCACCACCTCTCTCCACACCCCCCGCTCTCCTCCCTCTCTCTCCACCCCCTCTCTCTCTCTCTCCTCTGTCCACACCCCCCGCTCTCCTCTCTCTCCCTCCACCCTCTCTCTCCTCTCCCCTGCTCCCTCTCCACCGCCTCCCTCTCCTCTCCCCTGCTCCCTCTCCTCTCTCTCTAGCCATGTTGGGGCATAGGGCTACACCCCTGCATTCAAGGTTTTACCGGACCCCAGTAAACAAGACAATCCAACCGGACACTAAACATAAATATTCCCCGCAGGGGGAGATATGGGTTTAGGGAAACTGTCAGTAGGTTTACATGCACAGTAATAACTCAATATTAAACTGATTATGGCAGTAGGCAGATTATGCAAGATAGTCCCCTTACTGTGTTTATTTTAGTTGGCATAAGGTTATAATCTAAGTAAGCATACTCCGATTAAAACACTTGGTTTTCTGAGCCATCTTGCAAATTATTATGAACCCATTTGCGAACTCAGAATCAAAATGTGCTTTCCCAAAAAAATAAAAATATTCTCTGTGGTAGAATGTTTCTTTTTTGTGATTGGTGATTTTCTGTATCAGAGCGACATCAGATGTGTCCATGGAAACAGGATTAGGAAAATATTTATTAACAGGATAATTAGGGAAATGGTTCCTCTTTCAAAGCACGTAAAAGGTTTTAATCAAACTGTTATTTTAACTAATCCATAATAATCACATTATTACCGCATTCAATGTCTATTCCCCTGAGCCAAAGTCAATCACAGTGGACATGTGAATAGTGCACTACGGATATGGAGAGTGTGTTGTGTTGTAGTCTACTGAGAGAGATGAAGGAGGGAGGGAAAAGAGGGAGGAAGAAAGAAATGGCCTCAGCAGCCACATATCCACTTATCCCTTCCTCTCTGCCTCCCTCTCGCTCTCCCTCCCTCCCTTCCCCCAGCCACATATTCACTTCTCTCTCCCTCCCTCCCTCCCCCTTCCCTCCAGCCGGTCTACTGTCTCTCTCCCTCTCCCTCCCTCCCTCCAGCCAGTCTACTCTCTCTCTCTCCCTCCCTCCAGCCGGTCTACAGCCTGTCTCTCTCTCTCGCTCTCTCCCTCCATCCAGTCTACTGTCTCTCCCCTCCCTCCAGCCGGTCTACTGTCTCTCTCTCCCCCTCCATCCAGCCGGTCTACTGTCTGTCTGTCTCTCTCTCTCCCTCCAGCCGGTCTACTGTCTCTCTCCCTCTCCCTCCCTCCAGCCAGTCTACTGTCTCTCTCCCTCTCCCTCCCTCCAGCCAGTCTACTGTCTCTCTCCCTCTCCCTCCCTCCAGCCAGTCTACTGTCTCTCTCCCTCTCCCTCCCTCCAGCCAGTCTACTCTCTCTCTCTCTCTCTCTCTCTCTCTCTCTCTCTCTCTCTCTCTCTCTCTCTCTCTCTCTCTCTCTCTCTCTCTCTCTCTCTCTCTCTCTCTCTCTCTCTCTCTCTCTCTCTCTCTCTCTCTCTCTCTCTCTCTCTCTCTCTCTCTCTCTCTCTCTCTCTCTCTCTCCCTCCCTCCAGCCAGTCTACTCTCTCTCTCTCCCTCCCTCCAGCCGGTCTACAGCCTGTCTCTCTCTCTCGCTCTCTCCCTCCATCCAGTCTACTGTCTCTCCCCCTCCCTCCAGCCGGTCTACTGTCTCTCCCCCTCCCTCCAGCCGGTCTACTGTCTCTCTCTCCCCCTCCATCCAGCCGGTCTACTGTCTGTCTGTCTCTCTCTCTCCCTCCAGCCGGTCTACTGTCTCTCTCCCTCTCCCTCCCTCCAGCCAGTCTACTCTCTCTCTCTCTCTCTCCCTCTCCTTCCCTCCCTCCAGCCAGTCTACTCTCTCTCTCTCCCTCCCTCCAGCCGGTCTACAGCCTGTCTCTCTCTCTCGCTCTCTCCCTCCATCCAGTCTACTGTCTCTCCCCCTCCCTCCATCCAGTCTACTGTCTCTCTCTCCCCCTCCATCCAGCCGGTCTACTGTCTGTCTGTCTTTCTCTCTCCCTCCATCCAGCCAGTCTACTGTCTGTCTGTCTTTCTCTCTCCCTCCATCCAGCCAGTCTACTGTCTGTCTGTCTTTCTCTCTCCCTCCATCCAGCCAGTCTACTGTCTGTCTTTCTCTCTCCCTCCATCCAGCCAGTCTACTGTCTGTCTTTCTCTCTCCCTCCATCCAGCCAGTCTACTGTGTGTCTCCCTCTTTCTCTCCCTCCATCCAGTCTACTGTCTCTCCCCCTCCATCCAGCCAGTCTACTGTGTCTCTCTCTCTCTCTCTCTCCCTCCCTCCCTCCCCCTTCCCTCCAGCCGGTCTACTGTCTCTCTCCCTCTCCCTCCCTCCCTCCAGCCAGTCTACTCTCTCTCTCTCCCTCCCTCCAGCCGGTCTACAGCCTGTCTCTCTCTCTCGCTCTCTCCCTCCATCCAGTCTACTGTCTCTCCCCCTCCCTCCAGCCGGTCTACTGTCTCTCTCTCCCCCTCCATCCAGCCGGTCTACTGTCTGTCTGTCTCTCTCTCTCCCTCCAGCCGGTCTACTGTCTCTCTCTCTCTCTCTCTCTCTCTCTCTCTCTCTCTCTCTCTCTCTCTCTCTCTCTCTCTCTCTCTCTCTCTCTCTCTCTCTCTCTCTCTCTCTCTCTCTCTCTCTCTCTCTCTCTCTCTCTCTCTCTCTCTCTCTCTCTCTCTCTCTCTCTCTCTCTCTCTCTCTCTCTCTCTCTCTCTCTCTCCAGCCGGTCTACAGCCAGCCTGCCTGTCTGTCTGTCTCTCTCTCTCTCTCTCTCTCTCTCTCTCTCTCTCCCTCCCTCCAGCCAGTCTACTCTCTCTCTCTCCCTCCCTCCAGCCGGTCTACAGCCTGTCTCTCTCTCTCGCTCTCTCCCTCCATCCAGTCTACTGTCTCTCCCCCTCCCTCCAGCCGGTCTACTGTCTCTCTCTCCCCCTCCATCCAGCCGGTCTACTGTCTGTCTGTCTCTCTCTCTCCCTCCAGCCGGTCTACTGTCTCTCTCCCTCTCCCTCCCTCCAGCCAGTCTACTCTCTCTCTCTCTCTCTCTCTCCCTCTCCCTCCCTCCCTCCAGCCAGTCTACTCTCTCTCTCTCCCTCCCTCCAGCCGGTCTACAGCCTGTCTCTCTCTCTCGCTCTCTCCCTCCATCCAGTCTACTGTCTCTCCCCCTCCCTCCATCCAGTCTACTGTCTCTCTCTCCCCCTCCATCCAGCCGGTCTACTGTCTGTCTGTCTTTCTCTCTCCCTCCATCCAGCCAGTCTACTGTCTGTCTGTCTTTCTCTCTCCCTCCATCCAGCCAGTCTACTGTCTGTCTGTCTTTCTCTCTCCCTCCATCCAGCCAGTCTACTGTCTGTCTTTCTCTCTCCCTCCATCCAGCCAGTCTACTGTCTGTCTTTCTCTCTCCCTCCATCCAGCCAGTCTACTGTGTGTCTCCCTCTTTCTCTCCCTCCATCCAGTCTACTGTCTCTCCCCCTCCATCCAGCCAGTCTACTGTGTCTCTCTCTCTCTCTCTCTCTCTCTCTCTCTCTCCCTCTCCTCTCCTCCCTGTGGAAGCATGTCTGTATTCAGCCAATAGATCCACAGGTAACTCCATCTGCCCTTCCCTCTCTTTCTCTGAATGGGAGCTGTAAGTCCCTGCTAGGAATAGAATGTGGGTCATTGCCAGCTCAGAACCTAACTGTAGCTCTAAACCAAAGCACCCCAGTTTTCATGTGTGCGATACAACAGAATGGTGTTGTGTTTTTATGCCTCGTCGTTGATTGATTGATTGATTCATGTAAATTACTGATTCATTTTAACACGACTTTCATTGATTAGAAGCTTCCCATCCCTCTACAAATCAAATCAAACTTTGTTTGTCACATGCGCCAAATATAACAAGTGTAGACTTTACAGTGAGATGCTGACTTACAAGCCCTTAACCAACAGGTCAGTTCAAGAAGAGATTAGAAGATATTTACCAGATGAACTACAGTAAAAAAAATAATAAGGCTACAGGCTTAATAGAAAGGTCATGTAGTCCAAGATGGCGTAGCAGTGCAGATAACGATATTTTTGTATATATTTCAATTTTATTTCCGGTAACCCGCCTCGCCCGTTGTGTTACGGAACCACTATTTTTTAGACCTTTTTAGACTGAATTCCATAGGGAGCTAGCGAGCTAACCAGCTACTAGCTATTCAGTCACTGTTAGCCACCGCTAGCGGCCTTTAACCTACTGCACAGACAGCAGCCCTTTTTAGACCGGATAATACTCGCCAGCCTACCACCATCGGACTGTTTCTTCACTACAACGCCGGATCCCTGCCGTAAACCCTGTACCACTACACCTGATCTCCACAGCTAGCTAGCTGCCACTGATTGACCGAGTGGCTCTAGTGGCTGACGCCCCTGCCCCGGAGCTAGCTCCAGTTAGCCGCGAGCCAGGTGCATCTCCCGGCTAGCAACAACAATACCTCTCTCGCCATCTGGCTTGGATCCCTCTCGACACGACGCCCAGTCATACCACCTCGACTGGTCTGCCGACGATTACTCCATCCACTCTGCCTGCAACCGGCCTCCGTTGGACGTCGGAGCAGACGGTTCTACCAACCCCGGCCGCCTAACTCTTAACTTTAAACGCTGTGTCTCCTGCGTGCCGGCGTAGTAACGAATACCTTGCGGCTTCCCTGTCCCATCTATTGCTGTTCACTGGACCCTATGATCACTCGGCTATGTAGCTGATGCCTGCAGGACTATTCATTAATCACGGTACTCCATTCTGTTTATTTTTTTATGTATTTTATTTATCTGACGGTACTCAGGCCCTGTGTGTTGCTAACCAACCCTCTGCCCATTCATCGCCAGTTTTACCTGTTGTTGTTGTCTTAGCTGACTAGCCTTGCGGTCTTACCCGTTGTTGTCCTAGCTAGCTCTCCCAACCAACACCTGTGTTTGCTTTATGCCTCGCTTTATGTCTCTCTCAAGTGTCAATATGACCTGTTTACTGTTGTTTAGGGTAGTTATCATTGTGTTAGTTTACAGTGGAGCCCCTAGGCCCACTCTACATGCCTCAGATTCCTCCTTTGTCCCACCTCCCACACATGTGGTGACCTCACCCAGTATCACCAGCACCTCCAGAGATGCAACCACTCTTATCATCACTCGGTGCCTGGGCCTACCTCCACTGTACTCTCACCCCACCATACCCGTCTGCACATTATACCCTGAATCTATTCTACCACGCCCAGAAATCTGCTCCTTTTATTCTCTGTTCCCAACGCACTAGACGTCCTGTTCTGATAGCCTTTAGCCGTACCCTCATCCTGCTCCTCCTCTGTTCCTCGGGTGATGTGGAAGTAAACCCAGGCCCTGTAGCCCCCAGCACCACACCTATTCCCAGGCCCCAGGCACTCTTTTGTTGACTTCTGTAACCGTAAAAGCCTTGGTTTCATGCATGTCAACATCAGAAGCCTCCTCCCTAAGTTTGTTTTATTCACTGCTTTAGCACACTCCACCAACCCTGATGTCCTGGCCATGTCTGAATCCTGGCTTAGGAAGGCCACCAAAAATTCTGAGATTTCCATACCCAACTACAACATTTTCCACCAAGATAGAACTGCCAAAGGGGGAGGAGTTGCAATCTACTGCAGAGATAGCCTGCAAAGTTCTGTCATACTTTCCAGGTCTATGCCCAAACAGTTCGAACTTCTAATACTAAAAATTAATCTCTCCAGAAATAAGTCTCTCACTGTTGCCACCTGCTATAGACCCCCCTCAGCTCCCAGCTGTGCCCTGGACTCCATATGTGAATTGATTGCCCTCCATCTATCTTCAGAGTTCGTTCTGTTAGGTGACCTAAACTGGGATATGCTTAACAACCCGGCAGTCCTACAATCTAAGCTAGATGCCCTCAATCTCACACAAATCATCAAGGAACCCACCAGGTACAATCCTAAATCTGTAAACATGGGCACCCTCATAGATATTATCCTGACCAACTTGCCCTCCAAATACACCTCTGCTGTTTTCAATCAGGATCTCAGTGACCACTGCCTCATTGCCTGCATCCGCTATGGGCCCGCGGTCAAACGACCACCCCTTATCACTGTCAAACATTCCCTAAAACACTTCTGCGAGCAGGCCTTTCTAATCGACCTGGCCTGGGTATCCTGGCAGGATATTGACCTCATTCCGTCAGTCAAGGATGCCTGGTCATTCTTTAAAAGTAACTTCCTCACCATCTTAAATAAGCATGCCCCTTTCAAAAGATGTAGAACTAAGAACAGATACAGCCCTCTGTTCACTCCAGACCTGACTGCCCTTGACCAGCACAAGAACATCCTGTGGTGGACTGCTATTGCATCGAATAGCCCCCGTGATATGCAACTGTTCAGGGAAGTCAGGAACCAATACACGCAATCAGTCAGAAAAGCAAAGGCTAGCTTTTTCAAACAGAAATTTGCATCCTGTAGCTCTAACTCCAAAATGTTTTGGGACACTGTCAAGTCCATGGAGAACAATAGCACCTCCTCCCAGCTGCCCACTGCACTGAGGCTAGGTAACACGGTCACCACCGACAAATCCATGATAATCGAAAATTTCAACAAGCATTTCTCTTACGGCTGGCCATGCTTTCCTCCTGGCTACCCCAACCTCGGCCAACAGCTCCGCCCTGCAGCTACTTGTCCAAGCCTTCCCAGCTTCTCCTTCACCAAAATTCAGATAGCAGCTGTTCTGAAAGAGTTGCAAAATCTGGACCCGTACAAATCAGCTGGACTAGATAATCTGGACCCTCTCTTTCTAAAACTATCTGCTGCCATTGTTGCAACTCCTATTACCAGCCTGCTCAACCTCTCTTTGGTGTCGTCCGAGATCCCAAAAGATTGGAAAGCTGCCACGGTCATCCCTCTCTTCAAAGGGGGTGACACCCCTAGACCCAAATTGCTATAGAACTATATCAATCCTGCCCTGCCTCTCTAAAGTCTTTGAAAGCCTAGTTAATAAACAGATCATTGACCACTTCGAATCCCACCGTACCTTCTCCGCTGTGCAATCCGGTTTCTGAGCTGGTCACGGGTGCACCTCAGCCACGCTCAAGGTACTAAACGATATCATAACCGCCATCGATAAGAGACATTACTGTGCAGCCGTATTCATTGACCTGGCCAAGGCTTTCGACTCTGTCAATCACCACATCCTTATCGGCAGGCTCAACAGCCTTGATTTCTCGAATGATTGCCTCGCCTGGTTCACCAACTACTTTGCCGACAGAGTTCAGTGTGTTAAATCAGAGGGCCTGTTGTCCGGGACTCTGGCAGTCTCTATGGGGGTGCCACAGGGTTCAATTCCTGGGCCGACTCTCTTCTCTGTATACATCAATGATGTCGCTCTTGCTGCCGATGATTTTCTGATCCACCTCTATGCAGACGACACCATTCTGTATCCTTCTGGCCCTTCTTTCAACACTGTTAACTAACCTCCAAACTAGCATCACTACCCTGGACGGCTCTGACCTAGAATACGTGGACAACTATAAATACATAGGTGTCTGGCTAGACTGTAAACTCTCCTTCCAGACTCACATTAAACATCTCCAATCCAAAATTAAATCTAGAATCGGCTTTCTATTTCGCAACAAAGCCTCCTTCACTCATGCTGCCAAACTTGCACTAGTAAAACTGACTATTCTACCGATCCTCAACTTCGGCGATGTAATCTACAAAATAGCCTCCAACACTCTACTCAGCAAACTGGATGCAGTCTATCACAGTGCCATCCGCTTTGTCACCAAAGCCCCTTATACCACCCACCACTGCGACCTGTATGCTCTAGTCGGCTGGCCCTCACTACATACTCGTCGCCAGACCCACTGGCTCCAGGTCATCTACAAGTCCCTGCTAGGTAAAGCCCCGCCTTATCTCAGCTGGCTGGTAACCATAGCAGCACCCACCCGTAGCACTCGCTCCAGCAGGTATATCTCACTGGTCACCCCCAAAGCCAATTTCTCTTTTGGCCGCCTTTCCTTCCAGTTCTCTGCTGCCAATGACTGGAACGAACTACAAAAATCGTTGAAACTGGAGACACTTATCTCCCTCACTAGTTTTAAGCACCAGCTGTCAGAGCAGCTCACAGATCACTGCACCTGTACATAGCCCAACCAACTACCTCATCCCCTACAGTAGTCATTAATTTATCTTGCTCCTTTGCACCCCAGTATTTTTACTTAGCACATTCATCTACTGCACATGTACCATTCCAGTGTTAAATTGCTATACTGTAATTACTTTGCCACCATGGCCTATTTATTGCCTTATGTTCCTTATCTTACTTCATTTGCACACATTGTATATAGATTAGTTTTTTGTTTTTCTACTGTATTATTGACTGTATGTTTGTTTTACTCCAATGTGTAACTATGTGTTGTTGTATGTGTTGAACTGCTTTGTTTTATCTTGGCCAGGCCGCAGTTGTAAATGAGAACTTGTTCTCAACTTGCCTACCTGGTTAAATAAAGGTGAAATAAAAAATAATTTTAAAAAAAATGTCATGCCATGATGACACTGATGTTCAGTCTTAGCCTATTCCTGATTACACCCATGTTGTTCTACTTTCAAATGAAATACCAGATAAACTGATTATTAGACCTCTGGTGGGCTGGTCTTACTTAAGCCCAATCGATAGATTCAATTAGTTCATTACAGTAGCCTTTATGACCCCGAATTGGCACCCTATTCAATAGTACAGTACTTTTAACCGTAGCCCCTATTGCACCCAGTCAAAAGTAGCGCACTATATAGGGAGTGTGACGTTTGCGACATACAACCTAATCTTTGTGTTATTTATTGTCGGTATCTCACCTCACAGTCGTAAAGATCAGTTAGCTGGTCGATTATCCATTCCTCCAGATTCAGTCTCTTTCTTAGTTCTTTTCGGTCATATTTGACGGTTACTCGCCCTTGTTTCCGAACAGGGGTCTCTGGTTCTTCGGTGGAACCGGCGGCTGCCGTCTGGAAATATACCCGGGGTTGAGGACTCGTCTCTGGGCTGGTAACCGCAGCCATGGTCGGTCCGCTGAAGAAAATCCTGGAAGTCGTGTTGGGTAGTGCGAATGTAGACGCGTTGATTAGTATTGTTCGCCGTGTTGTGTGGTCGCTACAGCGGCATTGGTTCTCTAGGAGTAGCTAGAAAATGTAACTAGTCAAGTCTCTGTTACCCTATTGTTCCCTTCTTGCAAAAGAGCATGACATTAGGTTCACTTCGTGGCTTCCAAATCAAAATGATCATCAAAAAAAAATAGGCTATAAAATTGACTATTTACACTATGACAATTCGGCGTATAAAATAAAGCTATAGCAAAGCAGCCGTAGCCTGCTCTTCTGTGGAGTACAAAGAGAAAAGATCCCATGCGGCTCTGCCGTCGCTCCGTCCTCCGGCTGAAACGCGGTTGACTTGTCCGTGTTCTACAGATAACTTCACGTTACGCAGATGATAAACCAGGAGTAACGCAAATGATACTCCAGATTTAATTACTATGTCCTCCTCTCTTCTTTCTAGTCTTTTTTTGTCCCTTTCCCCGTACTCTCTCTCTTCCTCCAGTGCCTCCCTCTCTCCAAATGAAAGTCTTCCAGTGATCCTCTCTCTCTCTCTATATATATATATATATATATATTTATCTCACTCTCTTTCCGTCTGCCACACATTTTAACACGTTCATTCACTGCTAAAGGCACCATAGGCCTACTATTAACCACAGAGCACAGCGTTCCCAACTGGGGATTTTATTTTGGGTCCCCTGAAAACGCTTTTAATTGTTGGACATAAAAGACGGTAAAAACGCCAGTAAAATCGGCTCCCAAGTGATTTTAATTTTGGAAATCAGATGTAAGCAACGGTTGAAATTATTATGTTTTTAGTCAAATGTTAAATCTGTTTTGGGCTTCTTGCGGTCAATTGGCAGTCTACAAATTATTTGTAATTTTTATTTATGCCTAGTTAAATAAAAGGTTAAATAAAAAAATAAAAATGTTATGGCCCCCTGATCATCTGCTCAAGAAATACATCAGGCGCGGGCTGAATCTAGTTGATGATCACTGATCGTTTCTAGCTTATTTTTGATCTATTCTCAAGACAATCCCTCATAATCACTATGGGTCTACCTAACAGGGTTCATTACGGTTCTAGAACCATTTCCTCGAAGAGTTTACTCTCCACAGCAGACTAGCTTCTATCTTCTATGCCCTTCTATCTTCTATGCCCTTCTATCTTCTACGCCCTTCTATCTTCTACGCCCTTCTGTCTTCTACACCCTTCTATCTTCTATGCCCTTCTATCTTCTACACCCTTCTATCTTCTACGCCCGTCTATCTACTACGCCCTTCTATCTTCTATGCCCTTCTATCTTCTATGCCCTTCTATCTTCTACGCCCGCTCTATCTTCTACGCCCTTCTATCTTCTACTCCCTTCTATCTTCTATGCCCTTTTATCTTCTACGCCCTTCTATC
This sequence comes from Brachymystax lenok tsinlingensis, assembly GCA_030435695.1. NCBI lineage: Eukaryota > Metazoa > Chordata > Actinopteri > Salmoniformes > Salmonidae > Brachymystax > Brachymystax lenok. The sequence continues at coordinate 24,539,632 of CM059798.1, forward strand.
TTCTACGCCCTTCTATCTTCTACGCCCTTCTATCTTCTACGCCCTTCTATCTTCTATGCCCGTCTATGTTCTACACCCTTCTATCTTCTACGCCCATCTATCTTCTATGCCCTTCTATCTTCTACGCCCTTCTATCTTCTACGCCCTTCTATCTTCTATGCCCTTCTATCTTCTACACCCTTCTATCTTCTATGCCCTTCTATCTTCTATGCCCTTCTATCTTCTACGCCCTTCTATCTTCTACGCCCTTCTATCTTCTACGCCCTTCTATCTTCTATGCCCTTCTATCTTCTACGCCCTTCTATCTTCTACGCCCTTCTATCTTCTATGCCCTTCTATCTTCTACACCCTTCTATCTTCTATGCCCTTCTATACCCTTCTATCTTCTATGCCCTTCTATCTTCTACGCCCTTCTATCTTCTACGCCCTTCTACCTTCTATGCCCTTCTATCTTCTACGCCCTTCTATCTTCTACGCCCTTCTATCTTCTATACCCTTCTATCTTCTATGCCCTAATATCTTCTACGCCCTTCTATCTTCTATGCCCTTCTACCTTCTATGCCCTTCTATCTTCTACGCCCTTCTATCTTCTATGCCCTTCTATCTTCTACGCCCTTCTATCTTCTACGCCCTTCTATCTTCTACGCCCTTCTATCTTCTATGCCCTTCTATCTTCTACACCCTTCTATCTTCTACACCCTTCTATCTTCTACGCCCTTCTATCTTCTATGCCCTTCTATCTTCTACGCCCTTCTATCTTCTACGCCCTTCTATCTTCTATGCCCTTCTATCTTCTATGCCCTTCTATCTTCTACACCCTTCTATCTTCTATGCCCTTCTATACCCTTCTATCGTCTATGCCCTTCTATCTTCTATGCCCTTCTATCTTCTACGCCCTTCTATCTTCTACGCCCTTCTATCTTCTATGCCCTTCTATCTTCTACACCCTTCTATCTTCTATGCCCTTCTATCTTCTATGCCCTTCTATCTTCTATGCCCTTCTATCTTCTATGCCCTTCTATACCCTTCTATCGTCTATGCCCTTCTATCTTCTACGCCCTTCTATCTTCTACGCCCTTCTATCTTCTACGCCCTTCTGTCTTCTACACCCTTCTATCTTCTATGCCCTTCTATCTTCTACACCCTTCTATCTTCTATGCCCGTCTATCTTCTATTCCCTTCTATCTTCTATGCCCTTTTATCTTCTACGCCACTTCTATCTTCTACGCCCTTCTATCTTCTACGCCCTTCTATCTTCTATGCCCTTCTATCTTCTATGCCCTTCTATCTTCTACGCCCTTCTATCTTCTACGCCCTTCTATCTTCTACGCCCTTCTATCTTCTATGCCCTTCTATCTTCTACACCCTTCTATCTTCTATACCCTTCTATACCCTTCTATCTTCTATGCCCTTCTATCTTCTACGCCCTTCTATCTTCTACGCCCATCTATCTTCTATGCCCTTCTATCTTCTATGCCCTTCTATCTTCTACGCCCTTTTATCTTCTACGCCCTTCTATCTTCTACACCCTTCTATCTTCTATGCCCTTCTATACCCTTCTATCTTCTATGCCCTTCTATCTTCTACGCCCTTCTATCTTCTACGCCCTTCTATCTTCTACGCCCTTTTATCTTCTACGCCCTTTTATCTTCTACGCCCTTCTATCTTCTATGCCCTTCTATCTTCTATGCCCTTCTATCTTTTACGCCCTTCTATCTTCTACGCCCTTCTATCTTCTATTCCCTTCTATCTTCTATACCCTTCTATCTTCTACGCCCTTCTATCTTCTATGCCCTTCTATCTTCTACGCCCTTCTATCTTCTACGCCCTTCTATATTCTACGCCCTTCTATCTTCTACGCCCTTCTATCTTCTACGCCCTTCTATCTTCTACGCCCTTCTATCTTCTACGCCCTTCTATCTTCTACGCCCTTCTATCTTCTATACCCTTCTATCTTCTATGCCCTTCCATCTTCTATGCCCTTCTATCTTCTATTCCCTTCTATCTTCTATGCCCTTCTATCTTCTACGCCCTTCTATCTTCTACGCCCTTCTATCTTATACGCCCTTCTATCTTCTATGCCCTTCTATCTTATTCCATAGTTGAACATGTTTGAGTAGCCTAGTAACCTAGTAGCCTAGAAACCTAGGTTACACGATGTCAGTCTATGTATAATATATATTGTGACCCGCAGACATATTATCTTTATGAAATAAATTGTTTTATTTGCACAGAAGAAAAATACTAAAACAATATGATTTTGACAATTAAAATAAATAGATAACAACACATAGGCTAACACCAATAAGCATTTGTGAATTAAATTGAAGGCTACAACTGGCAATAACTGACTGGTCCAGTTTGTCGGTTAGGCTACTGCTAATTGTACCTTTGGGGGCTGAGATAAAACACAGAGCACTTTCCAAATCTCTCTCTCTCAATTCAATTTGATTCAAAGGGTTTTATTGGCATGGGAAACATATGTCTCTCTCTCTCTCGCTCTCTCGATCTTTCTCTCTGTCTCAATCTCTCGCTCCCTACCCATAAGGCTCTTGTCAAAAGCAGTGAACTGCATTGGGAATAAGGGGGTGCACAGATGGAGTGATGGTTTTAACAGGAAAATAAATGATTGTCTCTCTTAACAGCATGCAGATGTGTGTGTGTGTTCGTGTGTGTATGCTTGTGTGTGTGTGCGTGCTTGATGCAGAGAGGTCACGTTTTTTCGCTGGGGTTTGTATCTTTTAACAGCGGCAATAGATACCCTGACAAGTGTGTTTGTGTGTGAGAGAGAGAGAAAGAGAGAGAGAGAGATTTGGAAAGCGAGAGAGTCAACCATCCGCATACCATGATGATCCAAGCAACATCTCTGAGTAGTGCACACCCCCACACGCACAACACACACACACACACACACACACACACACACACACACACACACACACACACACACACACACACACACACACACACACACACACACACCATAGCAACAAGACATGAAACCTGAATAATTCAAGTATGTCTGAATCTTACAGTCCAGTAACCCCAGACAGCAAGCCTTATTTAAACACAAACTGACACAATATATATTATATCTTTACCAGTGAAATGGTAACATGGAATATTAACGATAAATAGACTTGTAGGGAGTTTGAAAGTGGGGGATGGACCAACTTTGTCAGACTGTATGTCTGTCTGTGTATGTGTGTGTATGTGTATGTGTGTGTGTGTGTGTATATGTGTATGTATGTGTATGTGTGTGTATGTGTGTGTATGTGTGTGTACATTGTGCACGCATGCATATGTGTCTGAGTCACACATAAAATAATTGTGACCTGGACCAAGCTAAAGGGGTGTGTGCTATAATTGATGCCAATGAAACATCCACGGTAAATCACACTCATATGACAACAAATATCGACGATCAGATTTTTATGTCATAACAATATCTTTTATTTGGGGGAATGAATACATAAAATAAATCAATAAAAATAAAATACATTTCAAAATACAGAACCTTAAATTAAATAAAAATACGTCAAAATACAGACAGCAGAACCTTAAATTAAATAAAAATACGTCAAAATACAGACAGCAGAACCTTAAATTAAATAAAAATACGTCAAAATACAGACAGCAGAACCTTAAATTAAATAAAAATACGTCAAAATACAGACAGCAGAACCTTAAATTAAATAAAAATACGTCAAAATACAGACAGCAGAACCTTAAATTAAATAAATAAATCAAAATACAGACTGAGCAGAACCTTAAATTAAATAAAAATACGTCAAAATACAGACAGCAGAACCTTTAATTAAATAAATAAATCAAAATACAGACTGAGCAGAACCTTTAATTAAATAAATAAATCAAAATACAGACTGAGCAGAACCTTTAATTAAATAAATAAATCAAAATACAGACTGAGCAGAACCTTTAATTAAATAAATAAATCAAAATACAGACTGAAGAGGACCTTTAATTAAATAAATACATCAAAATACAGACTGAGCAGAACCTTTAATTAAATAAATACATCAAAATACAGTGAGCAGAACCTTTAATTAAATAAATAAATCAAAATACAGACTGAACAGAACCTTTAAATGAATAAATACATCAAAATACAGACTGAGCAGAACCTTTAATTAAATAAATACTTCAAAATACAGACTGAGCAGAACCTTTAATTAAATAAATACATCAAAATACAGACTGAGCAGAACCTTTAATTAAATAAATACTTCAAAATACAGACTGAGCAGAACCTTTAATTAAATCAATCAATAAAAGGAGATCTGAGGTGAACTAAAATCAGCTTTTTTTCTAATCTTGACCATATTAACACTAAATTGTCTTAAAACAGTGGTCGCCAACCGGCTGATCTTCAAGCCGTTCTTAGTCGATCACCAAACATTTATGTACGGACCCCAACGATATAAAGCCTTGTTTTCCTATAAAAATTTTCCCTCTTCATTTTGCGCTGTTGATGATAGGTGCGGTTGATTGAGTGCTGAGCAGTCAAAGTGTTCCCATTTTGAACCATTTCATGTGTCTGAAGGACGGCTGGAAGACTTGTGTCCCCGTTTCTCAGTGGAGGGAGGGTGAGAGGAGGGGCGGTGAGTCAGGGGACCTCACCTCTGCTCTCTCCCTCCCCTCAGACTGACCATCAGATGCAGGCCATCAGTCCAGTAAAAAGGAAAAAAGAAAATTATTATGCTCACTTAGCTGTGCCTCACAAGTAATACAACAAATGATCTATTACCAGCGTGATCATATACGGTGCCTTCAGAAAGTATTCAGACCACTGGACTTTTCCCACATGTTGATACATCACAGCCTTATTCTAAACTGGATTAAATACATGTTTTCCAATCTACACACAATACCACAAAATGACATCACAATACCTCATCATGACATCACAATACCCCATAATGACATTACAATACCCCATAATGACATCACAATACCCCATAATGACAAAACGAAAACAGGTTGTTAGACATTTTTGCAAATTAATAAAAAATAGAAATACCTTATTTACATAAGTATTCAAACCCTTTGCTATGAGACTCGAAGTTTGCATCCTGTTTCCGTTGATCATCCTTGAGATGTTTCTACAACTTGATTGGAGTCCACCTGTGGTAAATTCAATTGATTCGACATGATTTGGAAAGGCACACACTTGTCTATCTATATAAGGTCCCACAGTTGACAGTGCATGTCAGAGCAAAAACCAACCCCTGAGATCGAAGGAATTGTCCGTAGAGATCAGAGACAGGATTGTGTTGAGGCACAGATCTGGGGAAGGGTTAGAAAAAATGTATGCAGCATTGAAGGTCCCCAAGAGCACAACGGCCTCCATCGTTCTTAAATGGCAGAAGTTTGTAACCACCAAGACTCTTCCTAGAGCTGGCCGCCCGGCCAAACTGAACAATAGGGGGAGAAGGCCTTTGTCAGGGAGGTGACCAAGAACCCGATGGTCACTCTGACAGAGCTCTAGAGTTCCTCTGTGGAGATGGGAGAACCTTCCAGAAGGACAACCATCTTTGCAGCACTCCATCAATCAGGCTTTTATGGTAGAGTGGCCAGAAGGAAGCCACCCTTCAGTAAAAGGCACATGACAGCCCGCTTGGAGTTTGCCAAAAGGCACCTAAAGACTCTCAGACCATGAGAAACAAGATTCTCTGGTCTGATGAAACCAAGATTGAACTCTTTGGCCTGAATGCCAAGCGTCACGTCTGGAGGAAACCTGGCACCATCCCTACGGTGAAGCATGGTGGTAGCAGCATCATACTGTGGGGATTTCTTTCAGCAGCAGGGACTGGGAGACTAGTCAGGATCGAGGGAAAGATGAATGGAGCAAAGTACAGAGAGATCCTTGATTAAAACATTCTCAGAGCGCTCAGGACCTCAGACTGGGGCGAAGGTTCAACCTTCCAACAGGACAATGACCCTAAGCACACAGCCAAGACAACGCAGGAGTGGCTTCGGGACAAGTCTCTGAATGTCCTTGAGTGGCCCAGCTAGAGCCCGATCGAACATTTTATTTAACCTTTATTTAACTAAGAACAAATTCTTATTTACAAGGATGGCTTACCCTGGCCAATCCCTCCCCTAACGCGGTGTTATAGAAATGTTGTTCTCTATGTTCATAAACTGAACTTCAATTAAACAAACTCTGTCTGTTACCCAGTATTTGTAAGATACTGGTTGAAATGAGACAAACAGAGGCCCAATCTATAATGGTCAAATGTAGATTATTTATTCACGGGAGAGCTCTGACCTCTAAAAGGTGTACACAGTCTCTTATTATGGTACAATGTTTAAATACAAAGATACAAAGGCCCCACCATCTTCCCCACCCTTTCCAAGAAATAGTGTCTTCCCACAGTACCCATTCATTCCTTAGCACAATCTTTGCAACATAAGTCAAACTTGGGCGGCTCTTTAACTATCCCTCCTGTCTTCAAGGACAGGAGCCTCTCGCATGTGTCTGGTAGAATCAAATAATTCTTTGTTCTCCCAGATACTCCCTAAAGGAAGTCATACCAGCCTGTTGCACTTCTACACACAAAGTTAATATCTAGACACACACACATCAATTGGACTACCATCTGTCTTATAACCCTATCTCTATTGCATACATTTTCAGAATGGACTATTCTTAGATATACAAACATTTAGTCATAAAATCTATAACACGCAGACAATGCTGGGACAATTGTGCGCCGCCCTATGGGACTCCCAATCACGTCCGGTTGTGATACAGCCCAGGATCGAACCCGGGTCTGTAGTGACGCCTCTACAACTGCGATGAAGTGCCTTAGACCGCTGCGCCACTCAGGATCCTGAATCTCTCTGGAGAGACCTGAAAATAGCTGTGCAGCATCCAATCTGACAGCTCTTGAGAGGATCTGCAGATAAGAATAGGAGAAAGTCTCCAAATACAGATGTGCCAAGCTTGTAGCGTCATACCCAAGAAGACTCGATGCTGTAATCGCTGCCAAAGGTGCTTCAACAAAGTACTGAGTGAAGGGTCTGAATTCTTATGGAAATGTGATATCACTGACTCTGGGTCAGCTAGACACTGGGATAACACAGCTAGACAGCTACCTTTTTAAGTACAGTAAATAATATGCTATTTTATTAACATTTTGTTGGCCGAGTAATCGTGAGAGAAATTAAACTAGCTAGTAGCTAGCTTAATTTCGGCATTTCAATTTAAATTTCAGTTCTGCTGAGCGCAAACTTGAACGTTGTGAAAATTCTGTGCAACTTCCATTGTGCATTTATTTTGAGGCTTTAGCTGCTATAAGTTACAGTGGATAAGTAGGCTACTCTGGCTATTTGATCATAATCTAGCCCTATCATAGTGGCCTACCATGAAAAATAATGGGGAAAATGCATCCCATAATATTTTGACATGGAAATAGCTGTTCTGTCATTCAGTCTACAGCAGCAGCCATTGTGGTGTTCAATGTAGGCCTACATTCCATGAGACCTTTGAAAAAAAACATGCAGAGCTTGACATTAACCTGTTTATCCACTTGTCCTTCAGACAAGGAGGTGACTTAAAATGTTATGTTGTTTGATGAAAGAAACCACTTTACAAAATAAAAAGCATTATTACTCCCATACCATTATTACAGAGAATCAGACAACTTATGCTATCCTTTGCCTTTTGGCTACTTAGCTTATTCACAAGCCTGTCTCAAAATACAACACTGTCCCTTTAAGACAGAAAAAAGTTATTTACCTGACTCACTAATGTCTAGAAATGTATGTTTTGTGCTCTTGTAGGAAGCAACCAGTCCCCTATTGCTGACTACAACTGATCTATAATAACTCACTAACTAGCAAAGTATATGAACAAAATGTGCACACGTGGCAACAGTACATGCAGCTCTCGCTTTGATCTGAAAACAAGCACATCTACTCACGACCGCTCATGCTGTAAACACAGTCCAGTTCAAAGTAAGTGACACAGATCCATATATGGCAATGGTCTATTTACATATAGGCCTACTGCAACTCTGACTGGTTATGCCGCACCGGTCAGTAAGGATTATGGTAGAGTAGTGTGCCAATGCAATAGAATCCTACTCTGATCCGTTCTGCCTACAACAAAATCTCTTGCATAGTTTGTTTTGTTTCGGTGTATTGCATTGAAAGTTGCTAATAGTGTGTTGATTAATTACAATTTCCACAGTAAAGGGACACGTTGATAGTGTTAACAGGGAAAACTCTAGAACAGTGGTCACGAAACCTTTTCTGAGTCAAGATGACTTTGAGTCAAAATGCAAGCGGCGATGTACAGCTCAGATGATTTTTAACATGACGTAAAAAAATTAAGCCTATGCAACATTAACCAATTAAAAAACAGTTCTGTAGCGATGAGATTTGTGCAGTAAGCTATAGGCCCAATACATTACCACCTCATATTGGCGTTGCATTGCCCTGCCAATGCATTGTAATTATATTTCAAAAAAATTGGCCAACCTCGGCTAAAGTCGTGACACTCGGGCACTCACAGGAAAAAGAAAACTGCACTCCAAATTCTCTCCATTCATTAAAATCACAATTTAACCAACACCCATATATTGATGTGAGCACCAGGACCTACAATAGGCTACATGTCATATTAAACAGCATATCAATAGACTACATGTCATATTAAACAGCATATCAATAGACTACATGTCATATTAAACAGCATATCAATAGACTACATGTCATATTAAACAGCATATCAATAGACTACATGTCATATTAAACAGCATATCAATAGGCTACATGTCATATTAAACAGCATATCAATAGACTACATGTCATATTAAACAGCATATCAATAGACTACATGTCATATTAAACAGCATATCAATAGACTACATGTCATATTAAACAGCATATCAATAGACTACATGTCATATTAAACAGCATATCAATAGACTACATGTCATATTAAACAGCATATCAATAGACTACATGTCATAATAAACAGCATATCAATAGACTACATGTCATATTAAACAGCATATCAATAGACTACATGTCATAATAAACAGCATATCAATAGACTACATGTCGTATTAAACAGCATATCAATAGACTACATGTCATATTAAACAGCATATCAATAGACTACATGTCATATTAAACAGCATATCAATAGACTACATGTCGTATTAAACAGCATATCAATAGACTACATGTCATATTAAACAGCATATCAATAGACTACATGTCATATTAAACAGCATATCAATAGACTACATGTCATATTAAACAGCATATCAATAGACTACATGTCATATTAAACAGCATATCAATAGACTACATGTCATATTAAACAGCATATCAATAGACTACATGTCATATTAAACAGCATATCAATAGACTACATGTCATATTAAACAGCATATCAATAGGCTACATGTCATATTAAACAGCATATCAATAGACTACATGTCATAATAAACAGCATATCAATAGACTACATGTCATATTAAACAGCATATCAATAGACTACATGTCATATTAAACAGCATATCAATAGACTACATGTCATATTAAACAGCATATCAATAGACTACATGTCATATTAAACAGCATATCAATAGACTACATGTCATAATAAACAGCATATCAATAGACTACATGTCATATTAAACAGCATATCAATAGACTACATGTCATAATAAACAGCATATCAATAGACTACATGTCGTATTAAACAGCATATCAATAGACTACATGTCATATTAAACAGCATATCAATAGACTACATGTCATATTAAACAGCATATCAATAGACTACATGTCGTATTAAACAGCATATCAATAGACTACATGTCATATTAAACAGCATATCAATAGACTACATGTCATATTAAACAGCATATCAATAGACTACATGTCATATTAAACAGCATATCAATAGGCTACATGTCATATTAAACAGCATATCAATAGACTACATGTCATAATAAACAGCATATCAATAGACTACATGTCATATTAAACAGCATATCAATAGACTACATGTCGTATTAAACAGCATATCAATAGACTACATGTCGTATTAAACAGCATATCAATAGACTACATGTCATATTAAACAGCATATCAATAGACTACATGTCATATTAAACAGCATATCAATAGACTACATGTCATATTAAACAGCATATCAATAGACTACATGTCATATTAAACAGCATATCAATAGACTACATGTCATATTAAACAGCATATCAATAGACTACATGTCATATTAAACAGCATATTAACACTAAATAGGCCAGGAGACAGACAGGGAGACTAAGAAGGAACTAAATGAATGATTTAGGCTACATTATTTAAATTATTTCAAGACTATGGCCTACGAAGAAATAAATTGTGAATCGTTTGTGAGTGAGACACAATAGCCTGGTAGGGACATAAAACACTCAGCATTTAAACAACAATTTGTTGTATTCAATCATTACAGTCTCTAAATTGCTATTATAGACAGTGACTTACTTTGAATTGAATACTAATTAAACAAAAAAAATGACATATTAGTGCCTCTGAATTCATTTTTAGCATTCATTTTTTAGAATTCATTTTTAGGAACATGAGTTTGGTCAGTCTGTGGCTTCAGGCTCAATGTGTTGGTGCCTGGAGAGCCAGCAAGCAGCAGAGAATACCCTCTCAGCACTTGCAGAGCCACTGGGCTTTTGGCAGGCTGGGCAGAGTTGTTTTCTCTACGTTTCTATAGGTAGTCCTAAAGGTTTAGGCAAAAATAACCCAATCAAAACGAAAAGCTCATTGAACGTGGGAATATGCCAGGCCTGTTGGGCCAAAATCAATTATGGCCTATTGTATAGGTAATAGAACAAAAATGAACGAAACTTTTATTAAGAGATCAGATTTTTTGTTTATAAATACTTTGCTACAATGACACACACACATAGCTAGCCACCTTGTTCCTTTCTGTTAGCATGTGCAGGTAGTAAGTACACCATCATGCTGCTTTCATCTGGCATGGGTCTTCAGATCCTCATAAGGTTCTACAGCTGCACCATCGAGAGCATCCTGACCGGTTGCATCACCGCCTGGTTTGGCAACTGCTCGGGCCTCCGACCTCAATGCGCTACAGAGGGTAGTGCGAACGGCTCAGTACATCACTGGGGCCAAGCTTCCTGCCATCCAGGACTTCTATACCAGGCGGTGTCAGAGGAAGAACCTAAAAATTGTCAAAGACTCCAGCCACCCTAGTCATAGACTGTTCTCTCTGCTACTACACGGCAAGCGGTACCGGAGCGCCAAGTCTAGGTCCTAGAGGCTTCTAAACAGCTTCTACCCCCAAGCCATAAACAGCTTCTACCCCCAAGCCATAAGACTCCTGAACATCTAATCAAATGGCCACCCAGACTATTTGCATTGCCCCCTCCTCCCCTCTTCACCCCCTTTATCATCTATGCATAGTCACTTTAATAACTCTACCTACATGCACATACTACCTCAACTAACCGGTGCCCCCGCACATTGACTCTGTACCGGTACCCCCTGTATATAGTCTCGCTACTGTTATTTCACTGCTGCTCTTTAATTACTTGTAACTTTTATCTCTTGTATTTTTTTGAAACTGCATTTGTTGGTTAGGGGTTCATAAGTAGCATTTCACTGTAAGCTCCACAACCTGTTGTATTCGGGGCGCATGTGACTATTACACGTTGATTTGATTTGATTCAGGGTTACCCGTCTCTTCAGATTCCACAATGATTGTTTAGTTGTGGACACTACGTCACCGCACTCCCTCTGTTGCACTCGGTCCTCATCTTTGTAAGTCACCTTGATTTAGCACCTGTGTGTTTTAACAGTTTTTTTTATGAAAATATTTAGCGAACTCCATGACAATAGCTCAAGCAAAGGGGCTATAGCAGCACACAAGTAGACTACAAATGCATGCTGGGCCGGGCATGCTCTGAGCTGGTGAAGTGAGCCATGATGCTCCAGCCTTTGGGAATCTCGCTCTGTGCTCCGGTCAAATTGGGGCACGCTCCACTCCTGGCTCCGCTCACATTGTCTGGTGGAGGGAGAGAGCAGCAGACTGAGGGTCCAGTCTCTCAACATCCCTCCGCTCTCCCTTTCCTCCGCTGACACTGGCCAGAAAGGGACACCGTCTTCCAGCTGATGGCGAAAACTCAAGTCTCATTTCATTATTTCTGCCTCGTGCACAAATTCATGCTGTTATTCCTATGACCAGAGAAAGTGAAATGTTTCTCTATTAAAAAAGACTCAAGCAGTTAATAACAACAACTCAAGCCTATAGATCCACTTTCCTCCTCATTCATTCCTGCTGCACTGCTTGTTGTAGCGCTGAGTGGAAATAGGAAGAACGCGCATTTGATGGCTTCTTATAAAAGTGTTGAATACAAAGTGTTGACAGAGCTGAGTGAGAACAGAAGTCAAGGTCAGTCATAAAAACCGCAGTTCTTTGCTGTCTTCGTTGACAGTCTCTCTCTAGTCCATGGTTTTAAAACGTTTTTGAAATCTCACAGTATCCATTTTGCCGGAGCTTTCTTTTATGCCCGGTACTTTACTGCAGACACGGTAATGTGAGACATCGGATTGGCCAGCGTTACATTTATAGTGCACTCGATTTGCTCTCTGGGTCCGCCTGGGGAAGGCAGAGTTTGTAACTACAGACACATGCATTTTTGGTTTTTTTTAAATTGGCAACAGTTCTGAGGGCAGCTGAATCGGATGCACCGAATGTTTACCTACCGGCAAAACGAATAACACATAAAAGGAGGTTTATCGTCTCGTCGCCTTGGAGATCGACCAGTAGATGGCCGCTGCTCTACAAAGTGGAGTGAACTTCAATCTCTCACGGCAGTCCCTGGGGAGCGCGCAGTTTGGACTAGTGCGTTTTAATGAGCACTGATTCAACCACAAACCCCCAAAAAAACAGGGAGTTTTTTTTTTCAATGTAAAATAAAAAAACAGAAGCTGAATATCCCTTTGAGCACGATGAAGTTATTAATTAATTAGGCTTTGGATGGTGTACCAATACACTCAGTCTCTACAAAGATACAGGCGTCCTGTCCAACTCAGTTAACGGAGACCAAGGTAACTGCTCAGGCATTTCACCGAGGCCAATGGTGACTTTAAAACAGTTACAGAGTTTGATGGCTGTGATAATGCCTACAGTTTTGTTGATATATTTTTAACACTACAATAAAAATGTATGCTGTAGTTGTGGCTATTTCCAGCCATGCAAAAACGTATGTCAAGGAAAATGAGAACTGGAGCAAGGTTGTGGGTGGAAATTCCCCAAAGGAGACTGTTTGACCTCTTTTTTATCATGGAGAGAGAGAAATCCTGACAAAGGAGGAGGCCATAGCCAACCCCATTATGGAGGAGGAGCTCTACAGGAAATTCATCCAAACCACTTGAGGTTAGAACAGAGAGTCCCATGCACTCTGGCGTGTATTCTCAGTAAAGAAGCAAGGGCAAAGCTTCTGATCAGAGGAAAAACATGTTGTGTTCAAAGAGAATAATCCTTTCGGTTTGAAGTCACGCATGGTTGACCAGAACTCAATTCAAGTTATAATTAAAGACCTTAAATCAGCAAGATGGTAGTGTTGTGAGTTTCTGGCTAAAGCTGGATGTATAAGGTGGCTGGGAGAGGGTGATGAGGGGCCTGATAAGATACACGGGTCAACTTACAAACCGCTCCAATGGAGATCCTATATGTCGAAGCAGCACCCGTCATTCCTATAACACGGTGTGTAAAGATGGGCCCTCACTGGGTCAAAGTATTTTATTGACGGACAAGGTCCTGCGCGTTGACAGGACTGGCTGACAACAATCCCACACGCTAGAGAGGGTCAGGAGATGGTAAGAGTACAGTCCTACTCCACTGGACAACATAAGATGCATAGAGGAAACTTTTTTTCACACTACAACAATCCTGTCCTCAGGAGTAGGGCAGACGTATCCACATATCTCAGTTGAAATGACTGAGCGTGAGACGTGAGGTTGAAGAGGATAATTCCTTGGCCTCTTGAGGACAAAGACGGAGTGAATGAAACATTGGAGTTGGTACCTGGTGAGCCAGAGTCTGCAACAGTCACCTCTCATTACAAGGAAAAGAAGAAGAAGAATAAGAGGAAAAATGGTAAATGCGAAAGTGGCTACTGAGAACCAGTGACAAAACTAGAAGGTTAATTAGGGACCCCTCGAAGGCAGTGCAACTCTCTGCGGAACACAAAAGAAGGCAGCCAAACATCAATGCTGACCTTCATTCAAACAATCCGGAGGCAACCAAACACCCAAGGGGCCCAGGGTACCCAGCGGAACAGGGTACCCTGTGGCCCAGGGTGCCCAGCGGCCCAGGGTACTAAGCTCACTAAAAAGAGATTTAAAAACCATATTAATGTGCAACAATACGATAAAAAATCCTGAAAAGTGAGCAGAGTAACTACGATGCAGCTATAAGTCAAATTGACTGGTCTGATCTGTTAAGCAATGAAGACCCAGAGTCTGGATACAGAACATTTCTGTCAGCTATTGACAAAGTGGATACCTATTTTACCAGGAAATGTCAACGTAAACCAAGACGGAAAACCTCTCTGTCATGACTCAACGAGGACCTCTGGAGGAAGATGAGAGAACGGGATCTTTTCCTTGAAAAAAAAAGCACTGAAGTCTGGTCAGAATGATAACAGACATATATTTAAAGCACTGAGAAATAAGGTGGTAAGGAATATAAAAATAAACCAAATCAGAGTTCTCTCTTAGAGTGATCAATGAACCAAAAGGAAATGGAAAAATAATTTGGGAAAATCTCAACAAACTAACAGGGAGAGGAATTGAAAAGTAAAAAAAAAAAACACATCCTGAATTCAAGGTTAATGGGATTCTAATTCAAGACTCTGATTTCAGAGTTATTTTTGTATGCAATTATTGTCTCGTGTTGTTTTGTACCGTTTTGGTAGAATTTTATTAAACAACTAATATTGTCACCCAGTTTGCTCCTCTGCGCCTGACTTCACTGCCACCAGTTACGTACCGGCCTGACACTCAATCAGGGAAACGGCATACATGCAATGTGGATTCAAAACTAACCATTCTACTGATACAGCCATATTTTCTGGAGCATTACATCTAAACTGGATATAGCTGGTGAGGTCGGCGCAGTCTTTTTGCACGATGAGGTCCTCCTATCCAAACTGTCCACTGAAGTCATTAGTTGGACTTATTCCTATCTGACAAACAGAAGTCAAAGGGTTTGTTTGGGGGGACACTCAGTCGAACTCTCTTTACTATAACATTGGGGTCCCACAAGGGTCAATATTAGGCCCCTTTCTGTTAACTATCTGTATAAATGATCTCCCACTTGCTTGCCCACAAGTTAACATGCAGATGTATGCAGACAGTTCTGTATGTACACTCAAAAAAATAGACAACTAGTTGTTAACAAGTTAATTAAAGCTGTGGTACATGTTTCTCAATGGATGACTACTTCTTGCCTGTATTTAAATATCCAATAAGACTGTTTGTATGTACATCTCTTAGAAATCCATTGATTTTTCCCAACAAGCTGTTCTTGTTAATGGGGAGAGTGAAAGTTGTGTCTAACTTCAGGTATCTCGGCGTCATTTTGGACTCCAATTTGACATTTAAGAAACATGTGAAGGTGGACCTTCCTTCCTCTGGAGGCCCGCCTCCTGCATGCTGTGATCTTCTCATGTCTGAGATATTGCCTGACATGCTGGTCACAAGCAGGAGCTGCTATTCTGAAACCAATTGAATCACTCTACAAACAAACGCTTGATTTTTTGATAACAAACCAAACAGTTACCACCATGGTCATATATTTTACAAACATAATTTATTCAGTCTGGATAGCTTTAAGCAGTATGTAGATGCAAGCCTTGTCTTTAAGATCCTGCATGGTCTTGCCCCTCCACCCTTATGCCGGCATATCATGCTCAAGGAAAAGCCCCTCCAGGATAACAAGGGCAGTAACTAGAAGGGATTGTGTTGTCCCTTTTCGACACAGTAAAATCTGCCAATCGGTCTTCTCTGTCAGAGCTACAGTATACTGGAATGCAATGCCCATGGACTTGAGAAGCTGCACTGATTATTGTACTTTTAAATGTAAATTAAAAACATGGCTCAAATCTATCCAAACCTGTAGACATGAGTTATCTGTGGTTCCTCATGTGTAAGACCACAGTCGATGATAGTGTTGTTGTCGTTAGAATGATATATTATTGGATGTAAATGTATCGGTATTTTGTATTGTTTTAGTGAGTATGTGTATAGTTGTTGTGTAAAGGCCCTTATCCACCCAGGGACTAGAAGTGTAAATGATCTTCTGGCTAACCCCGGCACATTTACATGAAGGCTGCATTATTGTAATATTGATGTTGATTCATGTGCATTGTCCCCTATAAAAAGAAATATTTAAAAAAATATGGATGGATCAACAACATTGTAAATTAGTTACTCCACAATACTAACCTAAATGACAGAGTGAAAAGAAGGAAGCTTGCACAGAATGTATTTTCTTCCAAAACATACATCTTGTTTGCAACAAGGCACTAAAGTAATACTGCAAAAAATTGTGTCAAAGAAATTTTGTCCTTAATACAAAGCGCCATGTTTGGGGCAAATCCAACACAACACATCATTGAGTACCACTTTCGAAGCATGGTAGGGTGGCTGCATCATGTTATGGGTATGCTTGTCATTGGCAAGGGCTAGGGAGATTTTGAGGATAAAAATAAACAGAATAGAGGTAAGCACAGGTAACATCCTAGAGGGAAACCTGGTTCAGTCTGCTTTCCAACCAGATACTGTGAGATTAATTCAATAACCTCAAACACAAGGCCAATTCTACACTGGAGTTGCTTACCTTACCAAAACGACATAAAATATTCCTGAGTGGCTCAGTTTGACTTAAATCGGCTTGAAAATCTATGGCAAGACTTGAAAATGGCTTTCTAGAAATTACGAACAACCAACTTGACAGAGCTTGAAGAATTGTAAAAAGAATAATGGGCAAATATGTGTGTGTAACCTCATGGCAGTTTTTGCCAATATGATCACCCAATTTATTGACTATTGATTTGCCATTGATGAACAGTTAGCAGGAAGAAAACGTCAGAATAAAACAATTAAATGTTTCACCGATAACTTATTTCCTCTGGGAACAAAACACACACCATGCATCTGAACTGGCACCCTATTCCCTATGTAGTGCACTACTTTAGACCAGGGTCCTATTGGCCGTAGTGCACTACTTTAGACCAGGGCCCTATTCCCTATGTAGTGCACTACTTTAGACCAGACCAGAGGTCAGAGACAGGATATTAATGGTGTGTCAGAGGTCAGAGACAGGGTATGAATGGTGTGGTTCAGAGGTCAGAGACAGGATATGAATGGTGTGTGTGTGTGTGTGTGTGTGTGTTATGTTGCAGGAGTGGATAAATACACTGGTCTGTGTGGACTCAGTTACTTTATTTGTGACAGTACGAAAGGCTGTGACAAAACAATAATGAATCATATCAGAGCTGTAGCGGAGCAGAGGGTGATTTCCAGCACAGAGAAGTTCGGTTGTCACTAGTTACCACAGCCAAAGTCAAAATGGGCTAGATTGTAAAAATTCATGAAAACAAACATTTGCTTTTTTTGTCTTAATTTAAGGTTAGCATTGTGTTAACCAAGGCCAGAGTCACCATTCATTGTGTTAGCCAAGGCCAGAGTTCCCATTCATTGTGTTAACCAAGGCCAGAGTTCCCATTCATTGTGTTAGCCAAGGCCAGAGTTACCATTCATTGTGTTAGCCAAGGCCAGAGTTCCCATTCATTGTGTTAGCCAAGGCCAGAGTCACCATTCATTGTGTTAACCAAGGCCAGAGTCACCATTCATTGTGTTAGCCAAGGCCAGAGTTCCCATTCATTGTGTTAGCCAAGGCCAGAGTTCCCATTCATTGTGTTAGCCAAGGCCAGAGTCACCATTCATTGTGTCAGCCATTGCTACACCTAATAAACTGCATGCTTTTCCGAGTCGGCGGGAAGACCACACAGCATGTCATCGCGTGACTCCAAGTTTACGTCGATATGATGGTTATTATATCAATATTTGCGCATAATGGCGTTTCTAAACGCCATTTCTCGCATAATTAATTTTACAAAGATCCCACCATGTCAAACGAAACCAAATTGTCTGTCTGCATTTTATAAAATAGTTTTCCGGTTTTTCATGTTGTTTTCATGAGTCCGGTAAATTAGTCCGCATGACATGGATTGGGCCACAGTGTGAGATTCTTCTCATCGTGATTGGCCCCTTTCAGTTCATGGCTCATTTACAATTTACTTTAGACTCACTAACAGAGTCGCTTGCCATTCCATTCCTCATTGCTACGATTCACTGGTTATAAGACTCCATAGTTATCAGATTCACATTATGAATCATCCCTTGACAGATTCATGATTCTATGTCATGGATATTTTCCTAGTGCTTCCGTAATATGATTTGACAACACCATATCTTAAAATTATCACATTTTCAACAGATCACCATGCATTACAGCTGTAATGACGACAACAATGTGTGTGTCTGTCTGTCTGTCTGACATCACTTCTGTCCCCCCAGGGCTTCAAACACTGCTCTCAAGATTGCAGCTGTCGCCACGGCACCAGGGTCAGGAAGGGTCACGCGTACTGTGGCGATGTAGCTGGCTCGCCCGGCCCTGGCTGTGAGATCACGGGTAGACTCCGCCCCCAGTTCAGCTTTCTAGAGAGAGACCGAGAGAGAGAGAGAGAGACAGAGAGACAGAGAGTGGAGACAGGACGTTAAACACAAACCCCGCCCTTTTCAGCTGATCTGAAAGAACTAAGAAAAAAGGTTTACATCAGGAGTAGACAACGCAGGTCCTGGAGGGCCGCTGGCAGGTCATATTTATCAATATTGCGTAGATACTATTGTAAAATACTACTTACGAATGGAATTGAGTGTTCGAACACATAGAACAATTATGATTTATCAAACAATCCTACAAGCATCATACGCACACCGGTAGGAGACCAATACCAAGAGGAGACCAATACCAGTTGTTCTCCGCCTCAGTGCTCGTCCACGACCTTGGCTATTTGCATTTAGAAACGCCCCTAATTAACCATATATGGTCAAAATCCTCCCTTTAAATCCCGTGGGGAATATACAACGCCGTACCATGAAAATAGCCTACAACGGCATAACCCCCCCAACAAAACTAAAGAAAAATAAACTACCTGTTCAGAAGCTGAAATAGGAGGTGCTAAGTGTCTCGAGATTGAGTACAAACAAAAGGTTTTATTTGGCTCACCTCAGTAGCCGCTTGACTAGTAAAAATAAAAACATCCAGTGCCTTCAGAAAGTATTCAGACCCCTTGACTTTTTCCACATTTTGATGTTACAGCCGGGAATTAAAAATGGATTAAATAAAAAATGGATTAAATTGAGATTGTGTCACTGGCTTGGCTGAAATGTCTCAAGTCAATAAGTATTCAACCCCTTTGTTATGACAGGCCTAAATATGTTGCATGGACTCACTGTGTGAAACAATAGTGGTTAACATGATTTTTTCATGACTAACTCGTCTCTGTACCCCCACACAGACAGATTATTGTAAGGTCCCTCAGTCGAGCAGTGCATTTCAAAACAGATTCAACCACAAAGACCAGGGAGGTTTTCCAATGCCTTGCAAAGAAGGGCACCTATTGGTAGATGGTTAAAATGTTTAAAAGAAGACATTGAATATCCCTTTGAGCATGGATGGTGTATCAATACACCCAGTCCACTACAAAGATACAGGAATCCTTCCTAACTCAGTTCCCGGAGAGGAAAGAAACCGCTCCGGGATTTCACCCTGAGGCCAATGGTGGGGCGGCAGGTAGTCTAGTGGTTAGAGCGTTGTCAAAGTCAAAGTCAAAGTCAAAGTCACCATTATTAGTCAGTTGTACAACCGAATGCCTTCAACCGAAATGTGTCTTCCGCATTTAACCCAACCCCTCTGAATCAGAGAGGTGCGGGGGGCTGCCTTAATCGACTTCCGCGTCTTGGCGCCGGGAACAGTGTTCCCAGGCGCTTTGTTCAGGGGCAGAACGACAGATTTTTTTTTTCCTTGTCAGCTCGGGGATTCGAACTTGCAACCCTCCGGTTACAAGTCCAACGCTCTAACCACTAGGCTACCTGCCGCCCCGTTGGTTAAGGTTAATAAGAATATGTACTTAACTGACTTGCCTAGTTACATAAAAAGGTTAAATAAAAGGTTAAATAAAAGGTTAAATAAAAAGTGGTGACTTTAAAACAGTTGGAGTTTAATGGCTGTGATACAGTGGCTTGCAAAGGTATTCACCCCCTTTGGCATTTCTCCTTTTTGTTGCCTTACAACCTGGAATTCAAATACATTTTTTTTGGGGGGGGGTTTGTATCATTTGATTTACACAACATGCCTACCACTTTGAAGATGCAAAATAATTTTTCTTGTGAAACAAACAAGAAATAAGACAAAAAAAATGAAAACTTGAGCGTGCATAACTATTCACCCCCCCCCAAAGTCAATACTTTGTAGAGACACCTTTTTCAGCAATTACAGCTGCAAGTCTCTTGGGGTATGTCTCTATAAGCTTGGCACATCTAGCCACTGGGATTTTTGCCCATTGTTCAAGGCAAAACTGCTCCAGCTCCTTCAAGTTGGATGGGTTCCGCTGGTTTACAATCTTAGGTCATACCACCGATTCTCAATTGGATTGAGGGTGGGTTTTGACTAGGACATTCCAAGACATTTAAAATGTTTCCCCTTAAACCACTAGAGTGTTTCTTTAGCAGTATGCTTAGGGTCATCGTCTGGCTGGAAGGTGAACCTCTGTCCCAGTCTCAAATCTCTGGAAGATTGAAACAGGTTTCCTTCAAGAATTTCCCTGTATTTAGCTCCATCCACCAGTTTCCCAGTCCCTGTCGATGAAAAACATCCCCACAGCATGATGCTGCCACCACCATGCTTCACTGTGGGGATGGTGTTCTCAGGGTGATGAGAGGTGTTGGGTTTGCACCAGACATAGCGTTTTCCTTGATGGCCAAAAAGCTCAATTTTAGTCTCATCTGACCAGAGTACCTTCTTCCATATGTTTGAGGAGTCTCCCACATGCCTTTTGGCGAACACCAAACATGTTTGCTTATTTTCTTCTGGCCACTCTTCCATAAAGCCCAGCTCTGTGGAGTGTACGGCTTAAAGTGGTCCTATGGACAAATACTCCAATATCCGCTGTGGAGCTTTGCAGCTCCTTCAGGGTTATCTTTGGTCTCTCTGATTAACGCCCTCCTTGCCTGGTCTGTAAGATTTGGTGGGCGGCCGTCTCCTGGCAGGTTTGTTGTGGTGCCATACTCTTTCCATTTTTAATAATGGATTTAAAATGGTGCTTCGTGGGATGTTCAACATTTCTGATATATTTCTTATAACCCAACCCTGATCTGTACTTCTCCACAACTTTGTCCCTGACCTGTCTGGAGAGCTCCTCCTTGGTCTTCATGGTGCCACTTGCTTGGTGGTGCCCCTTGTTTAGTGGTGTTGCAGACTCTGGGGCATTTCAGAACAGGTGTATATATACACACACTGAGATCATGTGACACTTAAATGAAGTCCATCTGTGTGCAATCTAACTAATTCTGTGACTTCTGAAGGTAATTGGTGTCACCAGATCTTATTTAGGGGCTTCATTGCTAAGGGGGTGAATACATATGCACACACCACTTTTTTTTTGAATTTTTTGGAACAAGTAATTTTTTTTCAGACGCACCACTTTTCAGTTTATATATTTTTTTCCCCATTTAAGTAATTTTTTTTCATTTCACTTCACCAACTATTTTGTGTATGTCCATTACATGAAATCCAAATAAAAATCTATTTAAATTACAGGTTGTAATGTAACAAAATAGGAAAAACACCAAGGAGGGTGAATACTTTTACAAGGCACAGTAACTGAGGATGGATCAACAACATTGTAGTTACTCCACAATACTAACCTAAATGACAGAGTGAAAAGGAAGGAAGGCCTGGACAGAATAATAGCAATGACCCAACAACCAATTTGACAGAGCTTGAAGAATATAGAAAATAATAATGGGAAAATGTTGCACAATCCAGGTGTGCAAAGCTCTTAAGAGACTTACAGTGGCTTGTGAAAGTGTTCACCCATGTTCCCTCTATCCAGAAAGGATCACATCTGTCAATCGCTACCAAAAAAGGTGCTTCTACAAAGTATTGACTCAGGGATGTATATATTTTGTTTAATCAAAATATATTAGTTATGTTTTTTTAATTTTTTTTTATAAAAATGTTAAGAGTATTCTGTGTAGATCGTTGACAAAAAAGACGACAATTAAATCCATTCGAATCAAATTTTGTAACACAACAAAATATGGAAAAGGTCGAGGGGTGAGGATACTTTCTAACAAGGCAAAGAGATTTTGACCATTAGGACAATTCAAGTTGCTTTAGCAACCGTTCAATGGCCTGGGGCGTGAATGGGGGAGAGCGCGGTGAGGGAGAAGCGCCCTTTTCTCAAATCAAACTGGAATCTGCGCCATTCGGTCATGTTGTCAACAAAAGCAGCGTGGTTCATCGTCCAGAAACATACACCTCTTTTCCAGAAAAATATATGTTCCGAATTTTCAAAACGGTTTTCATTGGGAAGGCATATAAAGCGTTTTTATCCAAATCAATCCCTTTATGCATGTGATGGAATCCTACTAAATTAGTCCACGTGTTTTAACCAAGCCTAGGCTACGGTACTTTTGTTTTGAGACGACTTCACCGTGGCCTTTGACCAGACGCGCCTGGCTCACGCCCGGGAAGGCAGCCCGGTTCCAAAACCAATGCAATTAACTTTCACCCGGTGCAAAAACACACCTACCCCGGCGCCTGGGCCAGATTAATCGAATCCCCTCACCGGCAAATATGAGTCATGAGTAAATCAGTCAATTTAAATAAATTAGACCCTAAAAATCGATGGATTTTCACATGACTGGGAATACAAATATACATCTGTTGGTCACAGATACCTTAATAACCAAATGGGTCTAGTCACAGTATTTTTAAATGATAAAATGCAATTGTGTAACCCCCACCGCCACCATGGGGCTCTCTGTTCTCAACGTTGACGTCAGCAAACCTCTCGCCCACACAACGCCATACACCTGGTCTGCGGTTGTGAGACTGGTTGGACGTGGCGCCAAATTCTCTAAAATGACGGAGGCGGCTTACGATAGAGAAATGAACATTTAATTATCTGGCAACAGCTCTGGTGGACATTGCTACAGTCAGCATGCTCCCTCAACACTTGAGACATCTGTGGCATCGTGTTGTGTGACAAAACTTCAAATTTTAGAGTGGCCTTTTAATTGTCCCCAGCACAAGGTGGACCTGTGTAATAGATCATGATGTTTAATCAGCTTCTTGATATGCCACACCTGTCAGGTGGATGGATTATCTTGGCAAAGGAGAAGAGCTAGGTGTAAGTACAGCCATCACATCAACATGGTGGAATTGAAGAGATTAGCTATGAAGTGTAGTACAGTACCTCCACAGCAGCCCGCAGAATGGCCATGTGACCACCAGGTGGCGATGTTGTCAGTCTCCTCAGTTCCTCCACTGCTGGACACAGAGCATCCAACTGGACAAGAGAAAGTGAAGATACTTTTACAAAAATACACAAATAATCCCAATCATACATTAACATAGCAGCATATTTCCCCCTCTTCTTTTTACCAGGGTGTTTTCCCACTTGGTCCCTTTCAGAAAATCGTTGTGCACTCCGTGCAGTTCGCTTAATCTTCTCGTGCAGTGCGAACAATGCCAAAGGACCTCTGACCCTCAAAAGAGCGCCGGAAGCGAACATCACATCTCAAGAGGTGGTCTGAGTTTGGTTCGGCTTGAATTCCGCGGTCTGGTTCCCTTTTTAGGACAATGTGAACACAAAGCTCCAAGGTTCGCTTGTCATTATTCCCGCACCTCACACTACACTACTGTTTCCCCTGACATAATAACACACAAGAGAGATGATGATGATGATGGATGATGATAGCGTGCAAAGCTGTCATCAAGGCAAAGGGTTGGCTACTTTGAAGAATCTCAAATATATTTTGATTTGTTTAACAGTTTTTTTGGTTACTACACGATTCCATATGTGTCATTTCATAGTTTTGATGTCTTCACTATTATTCTACAATGTAGAAAATAGTAAAAAAATAAATAAAGAAAAACCCCTTTAATGGAGTAGGTGTGTCCAAACATTTGACTGTTATTGTGTATCTAGCGGTCTGATAACACATTCTGATTGAATGGCTTGTTGAGTGAATGTTTAAAAAAAAAAAATGTTTTTATTGGTTTCTTTCTAAACATAGCAATGTTATTCAAAGATAGCGGAGTAATTTTGCCTTTTATTTATTTATCTTTTTATACCCCGGAGTTCACTTTAAAAAAGAGGACCGAGACGGGATATTTTAAAGATAATAACTTTGAATAACTTTGTTCGAATTACCATAGTCCTGTCTCCAGGATCAGCTCCTCCATACCTGCCAAACAGAGAAATCTGCTTTAGAAAATAATATATTTTTATATATATATACACACACACATACACACTGCTCAAAAAAATAAAGGGAACACTTAAACAACACAATGTAACTCCAAGTCAATCACACTTCTGTGAAATCAAACTGTCCACTTAGGAAGCAACACTGATTGACAATAAATTTCACATGCTGTTGTGCAAATGGAATAGACAACAGGTGGAAATTATAGGCAATTAGCAAGACACCCCCAATAAAGGAGTGGTTCTGCAGGTGGTGACCACAGACCACTTCTCAGTTCCTATGCTTCCTGGCTGATGTTTTGGTCACTTTTGAATGCTGGCGGTGCTTTCACTCTAGTGGTAGCATGAGACGGAGTCTACAACCCACACAAGTGGCTCAGGTAGTGCAGCTCATCCAGGATGGCACATCAATGCGAGCTGTGGCAAGAAGGTTTGCTGTGTCTGTCAGCGTAGTGTCCAGAGCATGGAGGCGCTACCAGGAGACAGGCCAGTACATCAGGAGGCGTGGAGGAGGCCATAGGAGGGCAACAACCCAGCAGCAGGACCACTACCTCCGCCTTTGTGCAAGGAGGAGCACTGCCAGAGCCCTGCAAAATGACCTCCAGCAGGCCACAAATGTGCATGTGTCTGCTCAAACGGTCAGAAACAGACTCCATGAGGGTGGTATGAGGGCCCAACGTCCACAGGTGGGGTTGTGCTTACAGCCCAACACCGTGCAGGACGTTTGGCATTTGCCAGAGAACACCAAGATTGGCAAATTCGCCACTGGCGCCCTGTGCTCTTCACAGATGAAAGCAGGTTCACACTGAGCACGTGACAGACGTGACAGAGTCTGGAGACGTCGTGGAGAACGTTCTGCTGCCTGCAACATCCTCCAGCATGACCGGTTTGGCGGTGGGTCAGTCATGGTGTGGGGTGGCATTTCTTTGGGGGGCTCGCCAGAGGTAGCCTGACTGCCATTAGGTACCGAGATGAGATCCTCAGACCCCTTGTGAGACCATATGCTGGTGCGGTTGGCCCTGGGTTCCTCCTAATGCAAGACAATGCTAGACCTCATGTGGCTGGAGTGTGTCAGCAGTTCCTGCAAGAGGAAGGCATTGAGGACTGGCCCGCCCGTTCCCCAGACCTGAATCCAATTGAGCACATCTGGGACATCATGTCTCGCTCCATCCACCAACGCCACGTTGCACCACAGACTGTCCAGGAGTTGGCGGATGCTTTAGTCCAGGTCTGGGAGGAGATCCCTCAGGAGACCATCCGCCACCTCATCAGGAGCATGCCCAGGCATTGTAGGGAGGTCATTCAGGCACGTGGAGGCCACACACACTACTGAGCCTCATTTTGACTTGTTTTAAGGACATTACATCAAAGTTGGATCAGGCTGTAGTGTGGTTTTCCACTTTAATTTTGAGTGTGACTCCAAATCCAGACCTCCATGGGTTGATAAATTTGATTTCCATTGATAATTTTTGTGTGATTTTGTTGTCAGCACATTCAACTATGTAAAGAAAAAAGTATTTAATAAGATTATTTCATTCATTCAGATCTATGATGTGTTATTTTAGTGTTCCCTTTATTTTTTTGAGCAGTGTATATATATATATATAATTTTTTTGTGTGCAAATTCAAGCGACTTTAAAAAAGCGCTACATAAAACCTTTGTATTATTATGTAGTATAATTCAATTACAGAAGTGAATTGAAATGACAAGAACACGCGCGCACACACCATCTCATAGCGTCTGTCCCAGCATGCATAGCGTTGGCCCAGGCTGCGGGGTCGCTGCGGTCCTTCAGAAGAGCAGCAGCTGCTGTCAAGAACAAACTATATAACTGGAGGTGTGTGTGTGTGTGTGTGTGTGTGAGAGTGAGTGAGAGAGTGAGAGAGAGGAGAAAGAGAGAAACAGACATGTCACATATTTCAAATTAAAAACTGACAACCAAACCCAATTATGAAAATATGTAAATGTATTATCACTGACCGCTCCTGAAGACCCGCCCATTCTCTCCTGCACCAATCCGGCGAGAGTGGACAGTAGTTTCCCCGGGCACCCAGGAACAATGTGACTCTGAAGCCACTCCTGAATGGCTGAGAGACAGAGTGAGGGGGTGGGGCATTATACATACGATATTTTCTATCAAATGAATACTGTTCACAAATAGTGTATCTACGAGAAGGTAATTAATGTCTTCACCTTTGGCAGCTTGGGCATGAGTGTTCCCGCAATCTCCGTCCCCGGATGCCCTGTCCAGTGAGTTTAGTTCCTCTTGGCGTTGAAGGAGGGAAGAGCACACCGCTTCTAGGGCCTTCCTCATCACATCACTGAGAGGACCTGGCACACAGAAAGAGTTTCATTTTTTACAGATGTAAACACACCTATTCAAAAGATCAAAAAATACATTTAAAATGAGGTAACAATACGACTGCCTGGACTGGAACCCAGGTCTCCTGCAAGCCCCGACCAAGACTGTTGGCCCACTGAGGTAAACCCAGGTCTCCTGCAAGCCCCAACCAAGACTGTTGGCCCACTGAGGTAAACCCAGGTATCCTGCAAGCCCCAACCAAGACTGTTGGCCCACTGAGGTAAACCCAGGTATCCTGCAAGCCCCAACCAAGACTGTTGGCCCACTGAGGTAAACCCAGGTATCCTGCAAGCCCCAACCAAGACTGTTGGCCCACTGAGGTAAACCCAGCTATCCTGCAAGCCCCAACCAAGACTGTTGGCCCACTGAGGTAAACCCAGGTCTCCTGCAAGCCCCAACCAAGACTGTTGGACCACTGAGCTTCAGCCTAGGCATGATATTATTCCAACAGGTTCTAGCTGTAGGCTACTTTCTGTGTGTGAGGTGTCAGGTGAGTGTGTGTGTTGTCCTAACCGTACCTTCTGTGTGTGAGGTCTCTTGCGTGTCTTTCGCTGGAGGGTCCAGAATGAAACTCCTCCCACTGATACACACGGTACTGAGGTTGGGCCAGGCAGAGGCTGTGGTCTTGGCATCTGAGGGAGAGAGATGGGGAGGGGGAGAGAGAGAGAGAGAGAGATGGGGAGAGAGAGAGAGAGAGATGGGGGAGAGAGAGAGAGAGAGAGAGTGGGAGAGAGAGAGAGAGAGAGAGAGAGAGATGGGGGAGAGAGAGAGAGAGAGAGATGGGGGAGAGAGAGAGAGAGAGAGAGAGGGAGATGAGAGATGAGAGAGAGAGAGAGAGAGAGAGAGAGAGAGAGAGAGAGAGAGAGAGAGAGAGAGAGAGAGAGAGAGAGAGAGAGAGAGAGAGAGAGAGAGAGAGATGGGGGAGAGAGAGAGAGAGAGAGAGATGGGGGGAGGGAGAGAGATGGGGAGGGAGGGAGGAAGGAAGGGAGAGAGACGACAAGCCAGTGTCACAAGGTGACTGTGTGTGTTCTCAGCCAACCAGCGTCACCAGGTGACTGAGTCCTCACCAATCAGTCGGAGTATCTCCTGGTCTGCTCTCATCATTGACAGAGACACTCCGGCCATCTCCAGTGATGTCATAAACGACCCCGACATCGCCCGGGCAACCCGCACCCCACGACCCTCTGTAACCACGGTGAAAAAACTGAATTAAAAAAAAAAAAAAGAGAGATTCCACAGAGAACGTAAACAAGTACAAATAATAACCGAATAACAATGTGAGGTTAACAATTAGCTTTTCAAAATGCAATAAAATACAATATTATACATCGTTATTCCTGATAAAAGTTAGTTTTTAGCCATGAGTCTTACCCAGGTAGCGTATTGCAGATCCAGTAACAACAGCTATCTCTAGACAAGACAGTGCTCCAAGGTTGTTGACACACAGAACCACACTGTCACCTGTACCGGAGAGAGAGAGAGAGAGAGAGGACGCGGTGAGGAGGAGGGGACGCGGTGAGAAGGAGAGGACGCGGTGAGGAGGAGAGGACGCGGTGAGGAGGAGAGGACGCGGTGAGGAGGAGGGGACGCGGTGAGGAGGAGGGGACGCGGTGAGGAGGAGGGGACGCGTGAGGAGGAGAGGACGCGGTGAGAAGGAGGGGACGCGGTGAGAAGGAGGACGGTGAGGAGGAGGGACGCGGTGAGAAGGAGGGGACGCGGTGAGAAGGAGGGGACGCGGTGAGAAGGAGAGGACGCGTGAGAAGGAGAGGACGCGGTGAGAAGGAGAGGACGCGGTGAGAAGGAGAGGACGCGGTGAGAAGGAGGGGACGCGGTGAGGAGGAGGGGACGCGGTGAGGAGGAGGGGACGCGGTGAGGAGGAGGGGACGCGGTGAGGAGGAGGGGACGCGGTGAGGAGGAGGGGACGCGTGAGGAGGGGACGCGGTGAGAAGGAGAGGACGCGGTGAGAAGGAGAGGACGCGGTGAGAAGGAGAGGACGCGGTGAGAAGGTGCGGTGGTCCTCGTACCCGACTTCAGCGACAGATGTGATTGACTGGCAGGGTTGGTCATATGGTCTACCATGGTCTTCACCACCTCATCCGCCGAGGCCACCTAAAAGAGATCATCATGGCACAACAACAACAACGACTCAAATATACACAACACTCCGTTACTACATATTTGGGCTCCTGAGTGGCGCACTGGTCTACGGCACTGGATCTCAGTGCTAGAGGCGTCACTACAGACCCTGGTTAGATTCCAGGCTGTATCACAACCGGACGGGATTGGGAGTCCGATAGGGCGGCGCACAATTGGCCCAGCGTCGCCCGGGTTTGGCCGGGGTAGGCCGTCATTGTAAATAAGAATTTGTTCTTAACTGACTTGCCTGGTTAACAAAACATTTAGACCAGATAATAGTGCCATTTGGAACACACTGCCTATACTGTAAACTAACTTTATTACACTGACCTTTGACCTCTTAATGCCAGGCTCACCATGGATACCTGAAGAGAAAGATAACATTATCTAAATAACTAATTGCGCCCTTTCACCCCGATAGAAGTTATCTATTCCAAACATTTAATGTCATTTACCCAGTCCCAGCTCTCCATCACCCAGTCCCAGCTCTCCCTCCCTCCCTCTCTCACCCAGTCCCAGCTCTCCCTCCCTCCCTCTCTCACCCAGTCCCAGCTGTCCCTCCCTCCCTCACCCAGTCCCAGCTCTCCCTCCCTCCCTCCCTCCCTCACCCAGTCCCAGCTCTCCCTCCCTCCCTCCCTCCCTCCCTCACCCAGTCCCAGCTCTCCTCCCTCCCTCCCTCCCTCCCTCACCCAGTCCCAGCTCTCCCTCCCTCCCTCCCTCCCTCACCCAGTCCCAGCTCTCCCTCCCTCCCTCCCTCACCCAGTCCCAGCTCTCCCTCCCTCCCTCTCTCACCCAGTCCCAGCTGTCCCTCCCTCCCTCACCCAGTCCCAGCTCTCCCTCCCTCCCTCACCCAGTCCCAGCTCTCCCTCCCTCCCTCACCCAGTCCCAGCTCTCCCTCCCTCCCTCACCCAGTCCCAACTCTCCCTCCCTCTCTCACCCAGTCCCAACTCTCCCTCCCTCTCTCACCCAGTCCCAACTCTCTCACCCAGTCCCAGCTCTCCCTCCCTCTCTCACCCAGTCCCAGCTCTCCCTCCCTCTCTCACCCAGTCCCAGCTCTCCCTCCCCCTCTCACCCAGTCCCAGCTCTCCCTCCCCCTCTCACCCAGTCCCAGCTCTCCCTCCCCCTCTCACCCAGTCCCAGCTGTCCCTCCCCTCTCACCCAGTCCCAGCTGTCCCTCCCTCTCACCCAGTCCCAGCTGTCCCTCCCTCTCTCACCCAGTCCCAGCTGTCCCTCCCTCTCTCACCCAGTCCCAGCTGTCCCTCCCTCTCTCACCCAGTCCCAGCTGTCCCTCCCTCTCTCACCCAGTCCCAGCTGTCCCTCCCTCTCTCACCCAGTCCCAGCTGTCCCTCCCTCTCTCACCCAGTCCCAGCTGTCCCTCCCTCTCTCACCCAGTCCCAGTTCTCCCTCCCTCTCTCACCCAGTCCCAGTTCTCCCTCCCTCTCTCACCCAGTCCCAGCTCTCCTTCCCTCTCTCACCCAGTCCCAGCTCTCCCTCACCCAGTCCCAGCTCTCCCTCACCCAGTCCCAGCTCTCCCTCACCCAGTCCCAGCTCTCCCTCACCCAGTCCCAGCTCTCCCTCACCCAGTCCCAGCTCTCCCTCCCTCCCTCCCTCAGTCCCAGCTCTCCCTCCCTCTCTCACCTAATCCCAGCTCCATCTCCCCAGCAGGCAGGTCAAAGGAAGGCAGACAGCCTGGAACACTGCAGGGAGACAAGCTGACACCCAGAGTACCTACAGTAGGAACATACACTCACTGAGAATAAGGACACTGACAGACACAGACACAGACACAGATACAGACTAGAGAAAAACTGACATGGGTGAAACAGTTGTGAGTGGTGTGTAGATCTCACCAATGCCCTTCACCGCCTCTGTCACCTTGGAGACAATCTCGTCCAATGGGCAACCTTCTTCAGCCAGAGCCCCAGCAAGCTGTCGAAAAGAGATCAATGACTTTATTCTAAATGACGTGTTAACATCAAAACAGTCCTAGATGATCGGGGTTAAAGTTGAGTCAGTGTTTAAAATCCTGTATCTAAACATAAAAAAAAAAAAACGGTATACTTCTGTCATTTATAACATTGGTCAAAAATAGAGATTACACACACACTGTTCCATTACCTTGTGAACGAACACCGTCCCACACAGACCCCTCCTCCCCGCCTTACTGGGTTGATCAAACGCACAGTCGTCGGCGACAATCACCATTTCGACTGCGGCCGCGGTTACGGGCCTGTTCCGCAGCGAGGCCGAAGTTGAGGCGGTCTCCGGTGTAGTTCTTAACGATGAGTAGAACGCCCGACACCCCAGCGTCACGTAGAGACAAAATGGCCGCTAGAACACTGGCCGGGGAAGGGGAGGCAAAGACACCACCTGCGACTGCCGCTGATAGCATACCACTGCCTCATTGCCTGGGGGAGAGAGAGAGAGGAGGGAGAGAGGGAGAGGGAGAGAGATAGAGGAGGAAGAGGGAGAGAGGAGGGAGAGGAAGAGAGATAGAGGAGGGAGAGAGAGAGAGAGGGGGATCAGAGAGAGTACTTGTGTGTGCTGGCTCGTGTCCAGGCCGCCCTCTAGAGAGCAGGGCCACTCGTCCCCTGAGGACCCCCAGGTCAGCCCTGACCACCACCCTGTGGACCCACAGTAGAGAGAGACACTGTCTGTGTCTGTCTGTCTGTCTGTCTGTCTGTCTGTGTCTGTGTGCATACAAACCCACATCTAGAGACCTCATCAATAATGGTTGGGTTGACAGTCGCTGGACTCCAGTCCCAGCCAGGGATTCCCCTGGATTTGCAACATAGGTGTCTGAATGTGTGTATACAGGTATGAGTGTCCTACCTGCGTGTGCTGGCTCGTGTCCAGACCCCCCTCCAGACAGCAAGCCCACCCGGCCCCTGAGGGCCTCCAGGTCAGCCCTGACCACCACCCTGTGGCCCCTCAGCAGAGAGAGACATCCAGAGCTGGAGACGATGCCTTCCAGGGCCTCGTCAACACAGCGATCTACTGAGTTCAACAACTTCTGTTGGGGCTGGGAGAGAAGAGACATGTAAAGCCCAGTAACCATATGATATACAGACCTACAGACACTGCATGATACACTAACCCCTGTAGCCATATGATATACAGACCTACAGAGACTGCATGATACACTAACCCCTGTAGCCATATGATATATAGACCTACAGAGACTGCATGATACACTAACCCCTGTAGCCATATGATATATAGACCTACAGAGACTGCATGCTACATTAACCCTGTAACCATATGATATATAGACCTACAGAGACTGCATGATACATTAACCCTGTAACCATATGATATATAGACCTACAGAGACTGCATGCTACACTAACCCTGTAACCATACGACACACTACAACACTACCCCTGTAACCATGAGACTACAACACTACCCCTGTAACCATACGACAGACTACAACACTACCCCTGTAACCATACGACAGACTACAACACTAACCCTGTAACCATACGACAGACTACAACACTAACCCTGTAACCATACGACAGACTACAACACTAACCCTGTGACCATGCGACAGACTACAACACTAACCCTGTAACCATGCGACAGACTACAACACTAACCCTGTAACCATACGACAGACTACAACACTAACCCTGTAACCATACGACAGACTACAACACTAACCCTGTAACCATGAGACTACAACACTAACCCTGTAACCATACGACAGACTACAACACTAACCCCTGTAACCATGCGACAGACTACAACACTAACCCCTGTACCCATACGACAGACTACAACACTAACCCTGTAACCATACGACAGACTACAACACTAACCCAGTAACCATACGACAGACTACAACACTAACCCCTGTAACCATGAGACTCCAACACTAACCCTGTAACCATACGACAGACTCCAACACTAACCCTGTAACCATACGACAGACTCCAACACTAACCCTGTAACCATACGACAGACTCCAACACTAACCCTGTAACCAT
Source organism: Brachymystax lenok tsinlingensis (assembly GCA_030435695.1). Taxonomy (NCBI): domain Eukaryota; kingdom Metazoa; phylum Chordata; class Actinopteri; order Salmoniformes; family Salmonidae; genus Brachymystax; species Brachymystax lenok. Next base: position 24,572,767 of record CM059798.1, read on the forward strand.
ACGACAGACTCCAACACTAACCCTGTAACCATACGACAGACTCCAACACTAACCCTGTAACCATACGACAGACTCCAACACTAACCCTGTAACCATACGACAGACTCCAACACTAACCCTGTAACCATACGACAGACTCCAACACTAACCCTGTAACCATACGACAGACTACAACACTAACCCTGTAACCATGAGACTACAACACTAACCCTGTAACCATACGACAGACTACAACACTAACCCTGTAACCATGCGACAGACTACAACACTAACCCCTGTAACCATACGACAGACTCCAACACTAACCCTGTAACCATACGACAGACTCCAACACTAACCCTGTAACCATACGACAGACTACAACACTAACCCTGTAACCATGAGACTACAACACTAACCCTGTAACCATACGACAGACTACAACACTAACCCCTGTAACCATGCGACAGACTACAACACTAACCCCTGTAACCATACGACAGACTACAACACTAACCCTGTAACCATGAGACTACAACACTACCCCTGTAACCATACGACAGACTACAACACTAACCCTGTAACCATGAGACTACAACACTAACCCAGTAACCATACGACAGACTACAACACTAACCCCTGTAACCATACGACAGACTACAACACTAACCCCTGTAACCATACGACAGACTACAACACTAACCCCTGTAACCATGCGACAGACTACAACACTAACCCTGTAACCATGAGACTACAACACTACCCCTGTAACCATACGACAGACTACAACACTAACCCTGTAACCATGAGACTACAACACTAACCCTGTAACCATACGACAGACTACAACACTAACCCCTGTAACCATACGACAGACTACAACACTAACCCTGTAACCATACGACAGACTACAACACTAACCCAGTAACCATACGACAGACTACAACACTAACCCAGTAACCATACGACAGACTACAACACTAACCCAGTAACCATACGACAGACTACAACACTAACCCAGTAACCATACGACAGACTACAACACTAACCCTGTAACCATACGACAGACTACAACACTAACCCTGTAACCATACGACAGACTACAACACTAACCCTGTAACCATACGACAGACTACAACACTAACCCTGTAACCATGAGACTACAACACTACCCCTGTAACCATACGACAGACTACAACACTACCCCTGTAACCATACGACAGACTACAACACTAACCCTGTAACCATACGACAGACTACAACACTAACCCTGTAACCATACGACAGACTACAACACTAACCCTGTGACCATGCGACAGACTACAACACTAACCCTGTAACCATGCGACAGACTACAACACTAACCCTGTAACCATACGACAGACTACAACACTAACCCTGTAACCATACGACAGACTACAACACTAACCCTGTAACCATGAGACTACAACACTAACCCTGTAACCATACGACAGACTACAACACTAACCCCTGTAACCATGCGACAGACTACAACACTAACCCCTGTACCCATACGACAGACTACAACACTAACCCTGTAACCATGAGACTACAACACTAACCCTGTAACCATACGACAGACTACAACACTAACCCAGTAACCATACGACAGACTACAACACTAACC
>CM059798.1:24579393-24611893 GCA_030435695.1 Brachymystax lenok tsinlingensis
GCCAGAGCCCTGCAAAATGACCTCCAGCAGGCCACAAATGTGCATGTGTCTGCTCAAACGGTCAGAAACAGACTCCATGAGGGTGGTATGAGGGCCCAACGTCCACAGGTGGGGTTGTGCTTACAGCCCAACACCGTGCAGGACGCTTTGGCATTTGCCAGAGAACACCAAGATTGGCAAATCGCCACTGGCGCCCTGTGCTCTTTACAGATGAAAGCAGGTTCACACTGAGCACGTGACAGACGTGACAGAGTCTGGAGACGCCGTGGAGAACGTTCTGCTGCCTGCAACATCCTCCAGCATGACCAGTTTGGCGGTGGGTCAGTCATGGTGTGGGGTGGCATTTCTTTGGGGGGCCGCACAGCCCTCCATGTGCTCGCCAGAGGTAGCCTGACTGCCATTAGGTACCGAGATGAGATCCTCAGACCCCTTGTGAGACCATATGCTGGTGCGGTTGGCCCTGGGTTCCTTCTAATGCAAGACAATGCTAGACCTCATGTGGCTGGAGTGTGTCAGCAGTTCCTGCAAGAGGAAGGCATTGATGCTAAGGACTGGCCCGCCCGTTCCCCAGACCTGAATCCAATTGAGCACATCTGGGACATCATGTCTCGCTCCATCCACCAACGCCACGTTGCACCACAGACTGTCCAGGAGTTGGCGGATGCTTTAGTCCAGGTCTGGGAGGAGATCCCTCAGGAGACCATCCGCCACCTCATCAGGAGCATGCCCAGGCGTTGTAGGGAGGTCATTCAGGCACGTGGAGGCCACACACACTACTGATCCTCATTTTGACTTGTTTTAAGGACATTACATCAAAGTTGGATCAGCCTGTAGTGTGGTTTTCCACTTTAATTTTGAGTGTGACTCCAAATCCAGACCTCCATGGGTTGATATATTTGATTTCCATTGATAATTTTTGTGTGATTTTGTTGTCAGCACATTCAACTATGTAAAGAAAAAAGTATTTAATAAGATTATTTCATTCATTCAGATCTATGATGTGTTATTTTAGTGTTTGTTCCCTTTATTTTTTTGAGCAGTGTATATATATCCTAATAATAGGTTTTCGGGTAAAGACTGTGTTTCACCTTGATCATGACTGTCAGTTCCCATTACATGAACACGTAAGAGTAATTTGGACAAAGGGGTCTTCTGTACAGGGCTAGTTTTGTTAATTAAGAGCCATGACGCTCGGCCTGAACATTGACACCCCATCGCTTATAAAACAGTGTACAGTAAATGTGTATTTTTTTTTGTACTCGTGAAATTATTATGCGATTTAGACAGAGGGATTCATGTTTCTAGAACCATGCCGTAATTGATCATACAGATAGTAGTATAAATCCCCTCGCACAGTCCCCGCAGCCGGACAATTTTCTCACGGCTTCTGGAAGGAAATGCTGTAGCAATGCTCAACCGGTGTCGCTCATTCAGCCGACAGAAACTTTCAACCGGTTCTCCCCATTAAGCAGCGGGTCGGAGTCAGAGGCCGAGCCTTCACTGGTCTCTCCTCCTCCCGTTATGGGGTCTGAGACGTCGAAGCCTCCCACCATTAGCTCTGACAAATTGAAAACTCTAGTCATTGGCGACTCCATTACCCGCAGTATTAGACTTAAAACGAATCATCCAGCGATCATACACTGTTTACCAGGGGGCAGGGCTACCGACGTTAAGGCTAATCTGAACATTGTGCTGGCTAAAGCTAAATCTGGCGAGTGTAGAGAGATATTGTTATCCACGTTGGCACCAACGATGTTAGGATGAAACAGTCAGAGGTCACCAAGCGCAACATAGCTTCAGTGTGTAAATCAGCTAGAAAGATGTGTCGGCATCGAGTAATTGTCTCTGGCCCCCTCCCAGTTAGGGGGAGTGATGAGCTCTACAGCAGAGTCTCACAACTCAATTGCTGGTTTAAAAGAGCCCTCACTGCTGCTTGATCATCCTATTTTTCCAAGTTAATTGAGGAAAATAAGAATAATCCAAAATTTATTTTGGAAAAGAAAACTCACTACAAGTGGCAGTAATAAAGCCTCTCTTGAAAAAGCCAAACCTTGACCCAGAAAATAAAAACAACTATCGGCCTATATCGAATCTTCCATTCCTCTCAAACATTTTAGAAAAAGCTGTTGAGCAGCAACTCACTGCCTTCCTGAAGACAAACAATGTATACGAAACGCTTCAGTCTGGTTTTAGACCCCATCATAGCACTGAGACTGCACTTGTGAAGGTGGTAAATGACCTTTTAATGGCGTCAGACCGAGGCTCTGCAACTGTTCTCGTGCTCTTAGACCTTAGTGCTGCTATTGATACCATCGATCACCACATTCTTTTGTAGAGATTGGAAACCCAAATTGGTCTACATGGACCAGTTCTGGCCCGGTTTAGATCTTATCTGTCGGAAAGATATCAGTTTGTCTCTGTGGATGGTTTGTCCTCTGACAAATCAACTGTAAATTTCGGTGTTCCTCAAGGCTCTGTTTTGGGACCACTATTGTTTTCACTATATATTTTACCACTTGGTGATGTCATTCGGAAACATAATGTTAACTTTCACTGCTATGCGGATGACACACAGCTGTACATTTGAAACATGGTGAAGCCCCAAAATTGCCCTCCCTGGAAGCCTGTGTTTCAGACATAAGGAAGTGGATGGTGGAAAATGTTCAACTTTTAAACTCTGACAAAACAGAGATGCTAGTTCTAGGTCCCAAGAAACAAAGAGATCTTCTGTTGAATCTGACAATTAATCCTGATGGAAGCAGCGAGGGCAGATAAGGAGAGATATGCTGGGACACGCCTGGCGAGGAAGCCCGAGAGGCAGCCCCCAATTTTTTTTGGGGGGGGGCACACGGGGAGGTTGGCCGGTTCAGGGTGGACTCCTGAGCCAACTTCTCATGCTTTATGGAGGGAGCGTCGCACTGGTAAGACACCGTGCTATGCAGTGATGCGCACGGTGTCTCCAGTGCGCGTTCATAGGTCGGTGCGCGAAATTCCAGCTCCCCTCATCTGTCGGGCTAGGGTGAGTGTGCAGCCTAGAGGAGTGGTGCCGGCTCAGCGCTCCTGGTCTCCGGTGCGCCTTCTTGGACCGAGATATCCTGCGCCGGCTCTGTGTGCGGTGTCTCCGGTTCACGCCCACAGCCCGGTGCGCGATATTCCAGCTCCCATCATCTGTGAGGCGAGGGTGAGTGAACAGCCGGGTAGAAGGGTGCCGGCTCCACGCACCAGGCCTCCTGTGCGCATAGAGAGCCCAGCACATCCTGTCCCTGCTCCGCGCACCAGGATCCCTGTGCACGTTGTGGGCCCAGCACGTCCTGTACCTGCTCCGCGCACCAGGCCTCCTGTGCGCATAGAGAGCCCAGCACGTCCTGTCCCTGCTCTGCGCACCAGGCCCCCTGTGCGCATAGAGAGCCCAGCACGTCCTGTCCCTGTTCCACGCACCAGGATCCCTGTGCACGTTGTGGGCCCAGCATGTCCTGTCCCTGTTCCACGCACCAGGATCCCTGTGCGTGTCATGGGTCCAGCACGTCTTGTCCCACGCTCCAGGATCCCTGTGCGCATCGTGTGTCCAGCACGGCCCGTTCCTGCTCCCCGCACCAGAGTCCCAGTGCGCATCGTGAGTCCAGCACGGCCCGTTCCTGCTGATCGTACCAGGCTTTTAGGGTGTAGTACCAGCCTGGTCCATCTGTTCCGGCTTCTAGCCGCCGGCCTCGACTTCTAGCCGCGGGCCTCGACTTCTCGGGCCAGCACCGGAGCCGCCACCTAGATCAAAGAGACCCACTGAAGACCCCCATGGACTTTTTGGCACGGTCGGAGTCCGCGCCTTTGGGGGTAATGTCACGTCCAGGCCTGAGTTACAGGCTGGCGTGTTTCGTTTCGTTTTTGGTTTAGGAGGGTTTTGAGTTCTAGGTTGTTCATTTCTATGTTGGGGTAATGGTTCCCAATTAGAGGCAGCTGAGTGTCGTTACCTCTAATTGGGAACCATATATGTTTGTGGTTTTCACTGGGGTTTTTGTGGGTCATTGTTTCATTGTTCATTGTTTGGTTGGTGTGTTTAATGTACACCGTGGTTACGATCTTCGTTTTGTTATTTATTTTCCCAGTTACGTCGATAAATAAATATGTATACTGGAAGCATCGCTGCGTCTTGGTCCGTCACTAAAGGAGATCGTGACATGCTCTCTAATAATCTCTCTTTCTTTTTTTTTTTTTCTTCTTCTTCTCTCTCTCTCGGAGGACCTGAGCATTAGGACTGGCCTGATGACTCCTTGATGTCCCGAGTCCACCTGGCCATGCTGCTTCTACAGTTTCAACTGTTCTGCCTGTTTTATGAACATTTTAAAATCTTGTCCATGTTCTGTTATAATCTGCACCCGGCACAGCCAGAAGAGGACTGGCCACCCCTCCCAGCCTGGTTCCTCTCTAGGTTTCTTCCTAGGTTTTGACCTTTCTAGGGAGTTTTTCCTAGCCACCGTGCTTTTACACCTGCATTGCTTGCTGTTTGGGGTTTTAGGCTGGGTTTCTGTACAGCACTCTGTGACATCAGCTGATGTAAGAAGGGCTTTATAAATATGTTCTCATGCATGCCTCAGTGTTGCTTGCCTCGTTGCTTGCCTCCCTTTGTAGTCTGTAATAGTTTGCAGGCCCTGCCACCCCCGACAGGCATCTGAGCCGGTGTAGTACGATTCAATCTTAGTCCTGTATTGGCGCTTTGCCTGTTTGATGGTTCTTCGGAGGGCATAGCAGGATTTCTTACAAGCTTCCGTTAGAGTCCCGCACCTTGAAAGCGGCAGCTCTACCCTGTAGCTCAAAGCGAATGTTGCCTGTAATCCATGGTTTCTGTTTGGGGTATGTACGTACAGTCTCTTAGGGGTGTCTGGGGACTGACTGAATGCCCTATCAAGTCACAGCAAAATCACACTCTACTTGAACAGATCAATACTCAATCATGAGGCATCAAAGCCAAAGGAACTGAATAATATTAAGAAATTATATAGATGGAAGGAAAGTAGTGTGGAAATCTACCAAAAAACAATTAGGCAACAACAAATTCAATCCCTTTTAGACAACTTCCTGGACAAAACGTAATAGTGAAGGTGTAAACTTGGCAGTAGAAAACCTGAACAGGATATTTGACCTCTCAGCTTCCCTATCTAATCTAAAAATGTCAAGAGGAAAACCTAAGAAAATTGACAACAATGACAAATGGTTTGATGAAGAATGCAAAAACCTAAGAAAGAAATTGAGAAACCTGTTCAACCAAAAACACAGAGACACAGAAAACCTGAGTCTAAGCCTTCACTATGGTGAATCACTAAAACAATACAGAAATACACTACGGAAAAAGAAGGAACAGCACGTCAGAAATCAGCTCAATGTAATTGAAGAATCCATAGAATCTAACCACTTCTGTGAAAATTGGAAAACTCTAAACAAACAACAACACGAAGAGTTATCTATCCATAACGGAGATGTATGTGTAAACCACTTCTCAAATCTTTTTGGCTCTATAACAAAGAACAAACAGCAAAAACATATACATGATTAAAAAAATCTTAGAATCAACTATTAAAGACGACCAGAACCCACTGGATTCTCCAATTACATTGAATGAGCTACAGGACAAAATACAAACCCTGCAACCCAAAAAGGCCTGTGGTATTGATGGTATCCTACATGAAATGATAAAATATACAGACTACAAATTACAATTGGCTATACTTAATCCAATTTTAAGTGGAGATACATTTGACCCCAATAACTACCGTGGGATTTGCGTCAACATCAACCTTGGAAAAATCCCCTGCATTATTAATAACAGCAGACTGGTACATTTCCTCAGTGAAAACAATGTACTGAGAAAATGTCAAATTGGCATTTTACCAAATTACCGTACGACAGAACACGACAAACCAAAACAAAGGCAGTCTTCTCATGCTTTGTTGATTTCAAAAAAGCTTTTGACTCAATTTGGCATGAGGGTCTGCTATACAATTTGATGGAAAGTGGTGTTGGGGGAAAAACATACGACATTATAGAATCCATGTACACAAACAACAAGTGTGTGGTTAAAATTGGAGAAAAAAAACATTTCTTTCCACAGGGCCGTGGGGTGAGACAAGGATGCAGCTTGAGCCCCACCCTCTTCAACATATATATCAACGAATTGGTGAGGGCACTAGAACAGTCTGCCTCACCCTACTAGAATCTGAAGTCAAATGTCTACTGTTTGCTGATGATCTGGTGCTTCTGTCCCCAGCCAAGGAGGGCCTACAGCAGCACCTAGATCTTCTGCACAGATTCTGTCAGACCTGAGTTCTGACAGTTAATCTCAGTAAGACAAAAATAATGGTGTCCCAAAAAAGGTCCAGTTGCCAGGACCACAAATTCCATCTAGACACCGTTGCCCTAGAGCACACACAAAACGATACATACCTCTGCCTAAACATCAGCGCCACAGGTAACTTCCACAAAGCTGTGAATGATCTGAGAGGCAAGAATGGCCTTATATGCTATCAAAAGGAACATAAAAATCGACATACCAATTAGGATCTTGCTACAAATACTTGAATCCGTTATAGAACCCATTGCCCTTTATGGTTGTGAGGTCTGGGGTCCGCTCACCAACCAAGAATTCACAAAATTGGACAAATACCAAATTGAGAATCTCGATGCAGAATTCTTCAAAAATATCCTCTGTGTACAACGTAGAACACCAAATAATGCATGCAGAGCAGAATTAGGCCGATACCCAGTAATTATCAAAATCCAGAAAAGAGCCGTTAAATTCTACAGCCACCTAAAAGGAAGCGATTCCAAAACCTTCCTTAACAAAGCCATCACCTACAGAGAGATGAACCTGGAGAAGAGTCCCCTAAACAAGCTGGTCCTGGGGCTCTGTTCACAAACACAAACAGACCCCCACAGAGCCCCAGGACAGCAACACAATTAGACCCATACAAATTAAGAGAAAACAAAAAGATAAAGACAGCCACTGCACAAGATAATTACTTGACACATTGGAAATAATTAACAAAAAAAACAGTTCAAACTAGAAGGCTATTTTAACAGAGAGGACACAGTGGCAGAATACCTGACCACTGTGACTGACCCAAACTTAAGGAAAGCTTTGACTATGTCCAGACTCAGTGAGCATAGCCTTGCTATTGAGAGAGGCCACCGTAGGCAGACCTGGTTCTCAAGAGAAGACAGACAGGCTATGTGCACACTTCTCATAAAATGAGGTGGAAACTGAGCTGCACTTCCTAACCTCCTGCCAAATGTATGACCATATTAGAGACACATATTTCCCTCAGATTACACAGACCCACAAAGTATTCGAAAAACAAAACACATTTTGATAAACTCCCATATCTACTGGGTGAAATACCACAGTGTTCCATCACAGCAGCAAGATGTGTGACCTGTTGCCACAAGAAAAGGGCAACCAGTGAAGAACAAACACCATTGTAAATACAACCCATTTTTATCTTTATTAATTTTCCCTTTTGTACTTTAACTATTTGCACATCATTACAACACTGTATTTAGGCATAATATGACAGTTTAAATGTCTTTATTATTTTGGAACTTCTGTGAGTGTAATGTTTACTGTTCATTTGTATTGTTTATTTCACTTTTGTTTATTATCTACTTCACTTGCTTTGGCAATGTAGACATATGTTTCCCATGCCAATGAAGCCCATTGAATTGAGAGAGAGAGATTTCTGTCCACAGTACCTTGTTAATTGTCTTTCAGGTATTCTCGGGTGTAATTCCCCTATTGTCCTATAGGTGTCAGTAGAGCACAGTGGTAGAGCTGTAGCTGTAATTGTAGCTTCATTTAGAAGTAGCTGTAGCTATTACCTAACCACAGATCTAAGATCAGATAATCTAACCCGATCACACCCTGAACCATTAGAGGGCTGAAACAATATCTGATCCTGTTAGTTAGGGATAGGCTATATAACTCTGATCTATAATATCTGATCCTAGAGCTGTTAGTTAGGGATAGGCTATATAACTCTGATCTATAATATCTGTTAGTTAGGGATAGGCTATATAACTCTGATCTATAATATCTGATCCTAGAGCTGTTAGTTAGGGATAGGCTATATAACTCTGATCTATAATATCTGTTAGTTAGGGATAGGCTATATAACTCTGATCTATAATATCTGATCCTAGAGCTGTTAGTTAGGGATAGGCTATATAACTCTGATCTATAATATCTGTTAGTTAGGGATAGGCTATATAACTCTGATCTATAATATCTGATCCTAGAGCTGTTAGTTAGGGATAGGCTATATAACTCTGATCTATAATATCTGTTAGTTAGGGATAGGCTATATAACTCTGATCTATAATATCTGATCCTAGAGCTGTTAGTTAGGGATAGGCTATATAACTCTGGTGTATAATGTGTCTGTCTGTCTGTGTGTGTGTCTGTCTCTGTCTGTCTGTCTGTCTGTGTGTGTGTCTGTCTCTGTCTGTGTGTGTGTCTGTCTGTCTGTCTGTCTGTCTGTCTGTCTGTGTGTCCTGTCTGTGTGTCCTGTCTGTGTGTGTGTGTGTGTGTCTGTCTGTGTGTCTGTGTGTCTGTCTGTGTGTCTGTCTGTCTGTGTCTCGTTCTTTTCTTTGGGGCTCTCCTCGTCTTCTACTTCTTTAATCCTCTTCTTCTCTTTCCACGTCTCTATTCTGTCTGCTTTCCTGTCTGACTCCATCACTTTCTTCTCCTCCTCTACCCCCATCATACCAGACAGCTAATAGCAGTAGGCTGTTAGTACACACACACACACAAGGACAGATGGACCGATTCTGGCTCTATAATTGTTTTAATTTCTCTAACGAAGGGTCTGGTTCCATCCAAAATGGCTCCCTATGTAGTGCACTAGTTTGACCACTGCCCCATAGGACCCTGGTCAAAATTTGTGCACTACCAAGGGGATAGTGTGCCATTTGGGATGCAACCCCAGAAAATAAATAGTAGCATCCATCCAGACCTCCATATAATGGAACCATTGTCTACTACCACAGGCTGAGAGAGGGAAGGAGCGAGAGAGGAGGACCCGGGGGTTCAGAGGAGGGAGAGAGGAGGACCCGGGGGTTCAGAGGAGGGAGAGAGGAGGGGTGGAGGACCGGGGGTTCAGAGGAGGGAGAGAGGAGGACCCGGGGGTTCAGATGAGGGAGAGAGGAGGGCCCGGGGTTCAGAGGAGGGAGAGAGGAGGACTGGGGGTTCAGAGGAGGGAGAGAGGAGGGAGAGAGGAGGACCTGGGGGTTCAGAGGAGGGAGAGAGGAGGGAGAGAGGAGGACCTGGGGGTTCAGAGGAGGGAGAGAGGAGGGAGAGAGGAGGACCTGGGGGTTCAGAGGAGGGAGAGAGGAGGGCCCGGGGTTCAGAGGAGGGAGAGAGGAGGACCGGGGGTTCAGAGGAGGGAGAGAGGAGGCCCCGGGGGTTCAGAGGAGGGAGAGAGGAGGGCCCGGGGTTCAGAGGAGGGAGAGAGGAGGACCCGGGGTTCAGAGGAGGGAGAGAGGAGGACCCAGGGATTCAGAGGAGGGAGAGAGGAGGGAGAGAGGAGGACCTGGGGGTTCAGAGGAGGGAGAGAGGAGGACCCGGGGGTTCAGAGGAAGGAGAGAGGAGGACCGGGGGTTCAGAGGAGGGAGAGAGGAGGACCTGGGGGTTCAGAGGAGGGAGAGAGGAGGACCTGGGGGTTCAGAGGAGGGAGAGAGGAGGACCTGGGGTTCAGAGGAGGGAGAGAGGAGGACCCGGGGGTTCAGAGGAGGGAGAGAGGAGGACCCGGGGGTTCAGAGGAGGGAGAGAGGAGGACCGGGGGTTCAGAGGAGGGAGAGAGGAGGGAGAGAGGAGGACCCGGGGTTCAGAGGAGGGAGAGAGGAGGACCGGGGTTCAGAGGAGGGAGAGAGGAGGACCCGGGGGTTCAGATGAGGGAGAGAGGAGGGCCCGGGGTTCAGAGGAGGGAGAGAGGAGGACCCTGGGGTTCAGATGAGGGAGAGAGGAGGGCCCGAGGTTCAGAGGAGGGAGAGAGGAGGGCCCGGGGTTCAGAGGAGGGAGAGAGGAGGACCGGGGGTTCAGAGGAGGGAGAGAGGAGGGAGAGAGGAGGACCTGGGGGTTCAGAGGAGGGAGAGAGGAGGACCGGGGGTTCAGAGGAGGGAGAGAGGAGGGAGAGAGGAGGACCTGGGGGTTCAGAGGAGGGAGAGAGGAGGACCCGGGGGTTCAGAGGAAGGAGAGAGGAGGACCGGGGGTTCAGAGGAGGGAGGGAGGAGGACCCGGGGGTTCAGAGGAGGGAGAGAGGAGGGCCCGGGGTTCAGAGGAGGGAGAGAGGAGGACCCGGGGTTCAGAGGAGGGAGAGAGGAGGACCCGGGGATTCAGAGGAGGGAGAGAGGAGGGAGAGAGGAGGACCTGGGGGTTCAGAGGAGGGAGAGAGGAGGACCCGGGGGTTCAGAGGAAGGAGAGAGGAGGACCGGGGTTCAGATGAGGGAGAGAGGAGGACCCGGGGTTCAGAGGAGGGAGAGAGGAGGACCCGGGGTTCAGATGAGGGAGAGAGGAGGACCTGGGGTTCAGAGGAGGGAGAGAGGAGGACCCGGGGGTTCAGAGGAGGGAGAGAGGAGGACCCGGGGTTCAGATGAGGGAGAGAGGAGGACCCGGGGGTTCAGAGGAGGGAGAGAGGAGGACCCGGGGATTCAGAGGAGGGAGAGAGGAGGACCCGGGGGTTCAGAGGAGGGAGAGAGGAGGACCCGGGGTTCAGAGGAGGGAGAGAAGAGGACCCGGGGGTTCAGAGGAGGGAGAGAGGAGGACCTGGGGGTTCAGAGGAGGGAGAGAGGAGGACCCGGGGGTTCAGAGGAGGGAGAGAGGAGGACCCGGGGGTTCAGAGGAGGTGGGGGATCAAGTTGGCGCGCTCATGTCCAAATTATGCAACCTTCTTTTCCCTCGTTTTTTCACTCACTTGTTCTTTATTCGTTTTTGTTGTCTTCATCAGTCCTCTCTCTCTCTATATATATTTCCATCTCTTCATTCCATCTGTCTCCCCCTCTTTCTCTCCCTCCTCTCTTTTCCTCTGTCTCTCTAAGTTCAATGTGATTTTCAGTAGTTCCACACACACTAATGGGAACCACATTCTCCGTCTGTGAAGTGGAAGAGGATTGATCACCTGTCTCTAGTTACCAATCACACACCACACCACACACACACACAGAGACACAGAGACAGACAGGTGTCCCACTTTTACTCTTTCAGTCCATCCTTTCCCCCAGCCATTTCCCTCTCTCAACCAGCTAGGGGACTCTAGTTCTCTGTTCTCCAACATCATACAGTTGAAGTCGGAAGTTTACATACACCTTAGCCAAATACATTTAAACTCAGTTTTTCTCAATTCCTGACATTTAATCCTAGTAAAAATTCCCTGTCTTAGGTCAGTTAGGGATCACCACTTTATTTTAAGAATGTGAAATGTCAGAATAATAGTAGAGAGAATGATTTTATTTCAGCTTTTCTTTCTTTCATCACATTCCCAGTGGGTCAGAAGTTTACATACACATAGTATATGGAAGCATTGCCTTTAAATTGTTTAACTTGGGTCAAACATTTCAGGTAGCCTTCCACAAGCTTCCCACAATAAGTTGGGTGAATTTTGGCCCATTCCTCCTGACAGAGCTGGTGTAACTGAGTCAGGTTTGTAGGCCTCCTTGCTCGCACACGCTTTTTCAGTTCTGCCCACACATTTTCTGTAGGATTGATGTCAGGCATTGTGATGGCCCCCTCCAATAACTTCACTTTGTTGTCCTTAATCCATTTTGCCACAACTTTGGAAGTATGCTTGGGGTCATTGTCCATTTGGAAGACCCATTTGCGACCAAGCTTTAACTTCCTGACTGATGTCTTGAGATGTTGCTTCAATATATCCACATAATAGATGGCATCATGAGGATGGAAAATTTTGTGAAGTGCACCAGTCCCTCCTGCAGCAAAGCACCCCCACAACATGATGCTGCCACCTCCGTGCTTCACGGTTGCGGTGGTGTTCTTTGGCTTGCAAGCCTCCCCCCTTTTTCCTCCAAACATAACGATGATCATTATGGCCAAACAGTTCTATTTTTGTTTCATCAGACCAAAGGACATTTTTCCAAAAGGTATGATCTTTTTCCCCATGTGCAGTTGCAAACCGTAGTCTGGCTTTTTTATGTCTGTTTTGCAGCAGTGGCTTCTTCCTTGCTGAGCGGCCTTTCAAGTTATGTCGATATAGGACTCGTTTTACTGTGGATATAGATACTTTTGTACCTGTTTCCTCCAGTATCTTCACAAGGTCCTTTGCTGTTGTTCTGGGATTGATTTGCACTTTTCGCACCAAAGAACGTGTCTCCTTCCTGAGCAGTATGACGGCTGCGTGGTCCCATGGTGTTTATACTTGCGTATTATTGTTTGTACAGATGAACGGGGTACCTTCAGGGGTTTGGAAATTTCTCCCAAGGATGAACCAGACTTGTGGAGGTCTACAATTTTTTTTATGAGGTCTTGGCTGATTTCTTTTGATTTTCCCATGATGTCAAGCAAAGAGGCACTGAGTTTGAAGGTAGGCCTTGAAATACATTCAGAGGTACACCTCCGATTGACTCAAATTATGTAAATTAACCTATTAGAAGCTTCTAAAGCCATCACATAATTTTCTGAAATTTTCCAAGCTTTTTGAAAAGGCACAGTCAACTTAGTGTATGTAAACTTCTGACCCACTGGAATTGTGATAGATTATTTCACTTATAAATCACTGTGTCTGTAAACAATTGTTGGAAAAATTACTTGTGTCATAAACAAAGTAGATGTCCTAACCGACTTGCCAAAACTATAGTTTGTTAACAAGAAATTTGTGGAGTGGTTGAAAAACGAGTTTTGATGACTCCAACCTAAGTGTATGTAAACTTCCGACTTCAACTGTATTTAGTGACGTCAGTATCCACCTAGGGGACTCTAGTTCTCTGTTCTCCAACATCCTATTTAGTGACGTCAGTATCCACCTAGGGGACTCTAGTTCTCTGTTCTCCAACATCCTATTTAGTGACGTCAGTATCCACCTAGGGGACTCTAGTTCTCTGTTCTCCAACATAATATTTAGTGACATCAGTATCCACCTAGGGGACTCTAGTTCTCTGTTCTCCAACATAATATTTAGTGACGTCAGTATCCACCTAGGGGACTCTAGTTCTCTGTTCTCCAACATAATATTTAATGACATCAGTAACCACCTAGGGGACTCTAGTTCTCTGTTCTCCAACATAATATTTAGTGACGTCAGTATCCACCTAGGGGACTCTAGTTCTCTGTTCTCCAACATCCTATTTAGTGACGTCAGTATCCACCTAGGGGACTCTAGTTCTCTGTTCTCCAACATAATATTTAGTGACGTCAGTATCCACCTAGGGGACTCTAGTTCTCTGTTCTCCAACATAATATTTAGTGACATCAGTATCCACCTAGGGGACTCTAGTTCTCTGTTCTCCAACATAATATTTAGTGACGTCAGTATCCACCTAGGGGACTCTAGTTCTCTGTTCTCCAACATAATATTTAGTGACGTCAGTATCCACCTAGGGGACTCTAGTTCTCTGTTCTCCAACATAATATTTAGTGACGTCAGTATCCACCTAGGGGACTCTAGTTCTCTGTTCTCCAACATAATATTTAGTGACGTCAGTAACCACCTAGGGGACTCTAGTTCTCTGTTCTCCAACATAATATTTAGTGACGTCAGTATCCACCTAGGGGACTCTAGTTCTCTGTTCTCCAACATAATATTTAGTGACATCAGTATCCACCTAGGGGACTCTAGTTCTCTGTTCTCCAACATAATATTTAGTGACGTCAGTATCCACCTAGGGGACTCTAGTTCTCTGTTCTCCAACATAATATTTAGTGACGTCAGTAACCACCTAGGGACTCTAGTTCTCTGTTCTCCAACATAATATTTAGTGACGTCAGTATCCACCTAGGGGACTCTAGTTCTCTGTTCTCCAACATAATATTTAGTGACGTCAGTATCCACCTAGGGACTCTAGTTCTCTGTTCTCCAACATAATATTTAGTGACGTCAGTATCCACCTAGGGACTCTAGTTCTCTGTTCTCCAACATAATATTTAGTGACGTCAGTATCCAGCTAGGGGACTCTAGTTCTCTGTTCTCCAACATAATATTTAGTGACGTCAGTATCCACCTAGGGGACTCTAGTTCTCTGTTCTCCAACATAATATTTAGTGACGTCAGTATCCACCTAGGGGACTCTAGTTCTCCAACATAATATTTAGTGACGTCAGTATCCACCTAGGGGACTCTAGTTTTCTGTTCTCCAACATAATATTTAGTGACGTCAGTATCCACCTAGGGGACTCTAGTTCTCTGTTCTCCAACATAATATTTAGTGACATCAGTATCCACCTAGGGACTCTAGTTCTCTGTTCTCCAACATAATATTTAGTGACGTCAGTATCCACCTAGGGACACTAGTTCTCCAACATAATATTTAGTGACATCAGTATCCACCTAGGGACTCTAGTTCTCTGTTCTCCAACATAATATTTAGTGACGTCAGTATCCACCTAGGGGACTCTAGTTCTCCAACATAATATTTAGTGACATCAGTATCCACCTAGGGGACTCTAGTTCTCTAGTTCTCCAACATAATATTTAGTGACATCAGTATCCACCTAGGGGACTCTAGTTCTCTGTTCTCCAACATAATATTTAGTGACGTCAGTATCCACCTAGGGGACTCTAGTTCTCTGTTCTCCAACATAATATTTAGTGACGTCAGTATCCACCTAGGGGACTCTAGTTCTCTGTTCTCCAACATAATATTTAGTGACGTCAGTAACCACCTAGGGGACTCTAGTTCTCTGTTCTCCAACATAATATTTAGTGACGTCAGTAACCACCTAGGGGACTCTAGTTCTCTGTTCTCCAACATAATATTTAGTGACGTCAGTATCCACCTAGGGACTCTAGTTCTCTGTTCTCCAACATAATATTTAGTGACATCAGTATCCACCTAGGGGACTCTAGTTCTCTGTTCTCCAACATAATATTTAGTGACGTCAGTATCCACCTAGGGGACTCTAGTTCTCTGTTCTCCAACATAATATTTAGTGACGTCAGTAACCACCTAGGGGACTCTAGTTCTCTGTTCTCCAACATAATATTTAGTGACGTCAGTATCCACCTAGGGGACTCTAGTTCTCTGTTCTCCAACATAATATTTAGTGACGTCAGTATCCACCTAGGGACTCTAGTTCTCTGTTCTCCAACATAATATTTAGTGACGTCAGTATCCACCTAGGGGACTCTAGTTCTCTGTTCTCCAACATAATATTTAGTGACGTCAGTATCCACCTAGGGGACTCTAGTTCTCTGTTCTCCAACATAATATTTAGTGACGTCAGTATCCAGCTAGGGGACTCTAGTTCTCTGTTCTCCAACATAATATTTAGTGACGTCAGTATCCACCTAGGGGACTCTAGTTCTCTGTTCTCCAACATAATATTTAGTGACGTCAGTATCCACCTAGGGGACTCTAGTTCTCCAACATAATATTTAGTGACGTCAGTATCCACCTAGGGGACTCTAGTTTTCTGTTCTCCAACATAATATTTAGTGACGTCAGTATCCACCTAGGGGACTCTAGTTCTCTGTTCTCCAACATAATATTTAGTGACATCAGTATCCACCTAGGGGACTCTAGTTCTCTGTTCTCCAACATAATATTTAGTGACGTCAGTATCCACCTAGGGGACACTAGTTCTCCAACATAATATTTAGTGACATCAGTATCCACCTAGGGGACTCTAGTTCTCTGTTCTCCAACATAATATTTAGTGACGTCAGTATCCACCTAGGGGACTCTAGTTCTCCAACATAATATTTAGTGACATCAGTATCCACCTAGGGGACTCTAGTTCTCTAGTTCTCCAACATAATATTTAGTGACATCAGTATCCACCTAGGGGACTCTAGTTCTCTGTTCTCCAACATAATATTTAGTGACGTCAGTATCCACCTAGGGGACTCTAGTTCTCTGTTCTCCAACATAATATTTAGTGACGTCAGTATCCACCTAGGGACTCTAGTTCTCTGTTCTCCAACATAATATTTAGTGACGTCAGTAACCACCTAGGGGACTCTAGTTCTCTGTTCTCCAACATAATATTTAGTGACGTCAGTATCCACCTAGGGGACTCTAGTTCTCTGTTCTCCAACATAATATTTAGTGACATCAGTAACCACCTAGGGACTCTAGTTCTCTGTTCTCCAACATAATATTTAGTGACGTCAGTATCCACCTAGGGACTCTAGTTCTCTGTTCTCCAACATAATATTTAGTGACGTCAGTAACCACCTAGGGGACTCTAGTTCTCTGTTCTCCAACATAATATTTAGTGACGTCAGTATCCACCTAGGGGACTCTAGTTCTCTGTTCTCCAACATAATATTTAGTGACGTCAGTATCCACCTAGGGGACTCTAGTTCTCTGTTCTCCAACATAATATTTAGTGACGTCAGTATCCACCTAGGGACTCTAGTTCTCTGTTCTCCAACATAATATTTAGTGACGTCAGTATCCACCTAGGGACTCTAGTTCTCTGTTCTCCAACATAATATTTAGTGACGTCAGTATCCACCTAGGGGACTCTAGTTCTCTGTTCTCCAACATAATATTTAGTGACGTCAGTATCCACCTAGGGGACTCTAGTTCTCCAACATAATATTTAGTGACGTCAGTATCCACCTAGGGGACTCTAGTTTTCTGTTCTCCAACATAATATTTAGTGACGTCAGTAACCACCTAGGGGACTCTAGTTTTCTGTTCTCCAACATAATATTTAGTGACGTCAGTATCCACCTAGGGGACTCTAGTTCTCTGTTCTCCAACATAATATTTAGTGACGTCAGTATCCACCTAGGGGACTCTAGTTCTCTGTTCTCCAACATAATATTTAGTGACATCAGTATCCACCTAGGGGACTCTAGTTCTCTGTTCTCCAACATAATATTTAGTGACGTCAGTATCCACCTAGGGACTCTAGTTCTCCAACATAATATTTAGTGACATCAGTATCCACCTAGGGGACTCTAGTTCTCTGTTCTCCAACATAATATTTAGTGACGTCAGTATCCACCTAGGGGACTCTAGTTCTCCAACATAATATTTAGTGACATCAGTATCCACCTAGGGGACTCTAGTTCTCTGTTCTCCAACATAATATTTAATGACGTCAGTATCCACCTAGGGGACTCTAGTTCTCCAACATAATATTTAGTGACATCAGTATCCACCTAGGGGACTCTAGTTCTCTGTTCTCCAACATAATATTTAGTGACGTCAGTATCCACCTAGGGGACTCTAGTTCTCCAACATAATATTTAGTGACATCAGTATCAACCTAGGGGACTCTAGTTCTCTAGTTCTCCAAAATAATATTTAGTGACATCAGTATCCACCTAGGGGACTCTAGTTCTCTGTTCTCCAACATAATATTTAGTGACGTCAGTATCCACCTAGGGACTCTAGTTCTCTGTTCTCCAACATAATATTTAGTGACGTCAGTATCCACCTAGGGACTCTAGTTCTCTGTTCTCCAACATAATATTTAGTGACACAGTTACTCTAGTTCTCTGTTCTCCAACATAATATTTAGCCAGTATCCACCTAGGGACTCTAGTACTCAGTATCCTAGGGGACTCTAGTTCTCTGTTCTCCAACATAATATTTAGTGACGTCAGTATCCACCTAGGGGACTCTAGTTCTCTGTTCTCCAACATAATATTTAGTGACGTCAGTATCCACCTAGGGACTCCTAGTTCTCTGTTCTCCAACATAATATTTAGTGACGTCAGTATCCACCTAGGGACTCTAGTTCTCTGTTCTCCAACATAATATTTAGTGACATCAGTATCCACCTAGGGACTCTAGTTCTCTGTTCTCCAACATAATATTTAGTGACGTCAGTATCCACCTAGGGACTCTAGTTCTCTGTTCTCCAACATAATATTTAGTGACGTCAGTAACCACCTAGGGGACTCTAGTTCTCTGTTCTCCAACATAATATTTAATGACGTCAGTATCGACTAGCAACCGCCGTATCTAGGGACTCTAGTTCTCTGTTCTCCAACATAATATTTAGTGACGTCAGTAACCACCTAGGGACTCTAGTTCTGTTCTCCAACATAATATTTAGTGACGTCAGTATCCACCTAGGGACTCTAGTTCTCTGTTCTCCAACATAATATTTAGTGACGTCAGTATCCACCTAGGGGACTCTAGTTCTCTGTTCTCCAACATAATATTTAGTGACGTCAGTATCCACCTAGGGGACTCTAGTTCTCTGTTCTCCAACATAATATTTAGTGACGTCAGTATCCACCTAGGGACTCTAGTTCTCTGTTCTCCAACATAATATTTAGTGACGTCAGTAAACCACCTAGGGACTCTAGTTCTCTGTTCTCCAACATAATATTTAGTGGCGTCAGTATCCACCTAGGGGACTCTAGTTCTCTGTTCTCCAACATAATATTTAGTGACGTCAGTAACCACCTAGGGGACTCTAGTTCTCTGTTCTCCAACATAATATTTAGTGACGTCAGTATCCACCTAGGGACTCTAGTTCTCTGTTCTCCAACATAATATTTAGTGGCGTCAGTATCCACCTAGGGGACTCTAGTTCTCTGTTCTCCAACATAATATTTAGTGACGTCAGTAACCACCTAGGGGACTCTAGTTCTCTGTTCTCCAACATAATATTTAGTGACGTCAGTAACCACCTAGGGACTCTAGTTCTCTGTTCTCCAACATAATATTTAATGACGCCAGTATCCACCTAGGGGACTCTAGTTCTCTGTTCTCCAACATAATATTTAGTGACGTCAGTAACCACCTAGGGACTCTAGTTCTCTGTTCTCCAACATAATATTTAATGACATCAGTATCCACCTAGGGGACTCTAGTTCTCTGTTCTCCAACATAATATTTAGTGACATCAGTATCCACCTAGGGGACTCTAGTTCTCTGTTCTCCAACATAATATTTAGTGACGTCAGTATCCACCTAGGGGACTCTAGTTCTCTGTTCTCCAACATAATATTTAGTGACGTCAGTAACCACCTAGGGGACTCTAGTTCTCTGTTCTCCAACATAATATTTAGTGACGTCAGTAACCACCTAGGGGACTCTAGTTCTCTGTTCTCCAACATAATATTTAATGACGCCAGTATCCACCTAGGGACTCTAGTTCTCTGTTCTCCAACATAATATTTAGTGACGTCAGTAACCACCTAGGGGACTCTAGTTCTCTGTTCTCCAACATAATATTTAATGACATCAGTATCCACCTAGGGGACTCTAGTTCTCTGTTCTCCAACATAATATTTAGTGACGTCAGTATCCACCTAGGGGACTCTAGTTCTCTGTTCTCCAACATCCTATTTAGTGACGCGTCAGTATCCACCTAGGGGACTCTAGTTCTCTGTTCTCCAACATAATATTTAGTGACATCAGTATCCACCTAGGGGACTCTAGTTCTCTGTTCTCCAACATAATATTTAGTGACGTCAGTATCCACCTAGGGGACTCTAGTTCTCCAACATAATATTTAGTGACGTCAGTATCCACCTAGGGGACTCTAGTTCTCTGTTCTCCAACATAATATTTAGTGACGTCAGTATCCACCTAGGGGACTCTAGTTCTCTGTTCTCCAACATAATATTTAGTGACGTCAGTATCCACCTAGGGGACTCCTAGTTCTCTGTTCTCCAACATAATATTTAGTGACGTCAGTATCCACCTAGGGGACTCTAGTTCTCTGTTCTCCAACATAATATTTAGTGACGTCAGTAACCACCTAGGGGACTCTAGTTCTCTGTTCTCCAACATAATATTTAATGACGTCAGTATCCACCTAGGGGACTCTAGTTCTCTGTTCTCCAACATAATATTTAGTGACGTCAGTAACCACCTAGGGGACTCTAGTTCTCTGTTCTCCAACATAATATTTAATGACATCAGTATCCACCTAGGGGACTCTAGTTCTCTGTTCTCCAACATAATATTTAGTGACGTCAGTATCCACCTAGGGGACTCTAGTTCTCTGTTCTCCAACATCCTATTTAGTGACGTCAGTATCCACCTAGGGGACTCTAGTTCTCTGTTCTCCAACATAATATTTAGTGACGTCAGTAACCACCTAGGGGACTCTAGTTCTCTGTTCTCCAACATAATATTTAATGACATCAGTATCCACCTAGGGGACTCTAGTTCTCTGTTCTCCAACATAATATTTAGTGACGTCAGTATCCACCTAGGGACTCTAGTTCTCTGTTCTCCAACATCCTATTTAGTGACGTCAGTATCCACCTAGGGGACTCTAGTTCTCTGTTCTCCAACATAATATTTAGTGACATCAGTATCCACCTAGGGGACTCTAGTTCTCTGTTCTCCAACATAATATTTAGTGACGTCAGTATCCACCTAGGGACTCTAGTTCTCCAACATAATATTTAGTGACGTCAGTATCCACCTAGGGACTCTAGTTCTCTGTTCTCCAACATAATATTTAGTGACGTCAGTATCCACCTAGGGGACTCTAGTTCTCTGTTCTCCAACATAATATTTAGTGACGTCAGTATCCACCTAGGGGACTCTAGTTCTCTGTTCTCCAACATAATATCTAGTGACATCAGTATCCACCTAGGGGACTCTAGTTCTCTGTTCTCCAACATAATATTTAGTGACGTCAGTGTCCACCTTGGGGACTCTAGTTCTCCAACATAATATTTAATGACATCAGTATCCACCTAGGGGACTCTAGTTCTCTGTTCTCCAACATAATATTTAGTGACATCAGTAACCACCTAGGGGACTCTAGTTCTCTGTTCTCCAACATAATATTTAGTGACGTCAGTATCCACCTAGGGGACTCTAGTTCTCCAACATAATATTTAGTGACGTCAGTATCCACCTAGGGGACTCTAGTTCTCTGTTCTCCAACATCCTATTTAATGACGTCAGTATCCACCTAGGGGACTCTAGTTCTCTGTTCTCCAACATAATATTTAGTGACGTCAGTATCCACCTAGGGGACTCTAGTTCTCCAACATAATATTTAATGACGTCAGTATCCACCTAGGGGACTCTAGTTCTCTGTTCTCCAACATCTTATTTAATGACGTCAGTATCCACCTAGGGGACTCTAGTTCTCTGTTCTCCAACATAATATTTAGTGACGTCAGTATCCACCTAGGGGACTCTAGTTCTCTGTTCTCCAACATAATATTTAGTGACGTCAGTATCCACCTAGGGGACTCTAGTTCTCTGTTCTCCAACATAATATTTAGTGACGTCAGTATCCACCTAGGGGACTCTAGTTCTCTGTTCTCCAACATAATATTTAGTGACGTCAGTAACCACCTAGGGGACTCTAGTTCTCTGTTCTCCAACATAATATTTAGTGACGTCAGTATCCACCTAGGGGATTCTAGTTCTCTGTTCTGATGCACCACAATTTGTTACTTCATTTGTCAGTTAAGTAGCCGCCCACAAAAAAAGGTTAGTGGTCAGCTATTTGACCTGCAGCCGGCACTTGTGGAATATTCTGAGCATTTCTCTGACGCAGATCCACACACTTGAGGTTGCAGTGCGACACTAAACTCGATCCCACTAGAAAACAAAGAGGAACTTAACAAATGGTCCTACCACTTGACAGGGAATAATGACTTGTTTGTGTGCGCGAGTGATGGAGGGATAGAGGGAGAGGAGGAGAGTACATTTCGGAGTCCCCCCCGCTTACCCATGGGAATTCCCTTGTTGACAGCGCACACACACACACACACACACACACACACTTAATTGAAGTTACTTTAGTTAGCGAACGTCTAACATCGACAAAAGCCTTGACGTAGACGATGACATAGGCTATGACATAGGAGCTTCTTTAAGAAGGAAACAGTGCTTTCTTCCTCTTTTCAGTGTACATTTTTCCACCCCATTCTTTCTCTCTCTCAGCCTTCTCCGTTCTCTCTTTCTCTCTCTCTACCACTGCTCTAAGGATCACCTAAACCTCAGGTCTGTTCCTGGGAACACAGTAGAGGTGCGGTTTGATGGGAACAGCAGTGATTTCTGTGACACAGTAGAGGTGCAGTTTGATGGGAACAGCAGTGATAGATGAGAATGATACTTTGTTTTGAGGAGGAATGGAAAGTGTGTGTGTACTTGGTGACCCCTCCAACATTGTCTCTCATGCCCTCCTCCTTCTCCTCCTCCCTGTGCCAGAGCTGAGACCAAGGGGCCTCCTCCTGTTAACTTCTGACAGTCTCACAACCTCTCCCTCCCATTCTTTATAAGCTACTGCCTTTCCACCCTTCTCGTGTGAACTCGGCCCCTCCTCTCCTCCCTCGCTGTCATCCCTTTTTCCTATGCCAGGGCTGCTGGCAGGTCAATTGTTTGGTCAAGAGGTAAGGCTGGAATGGGATGCCAGGGAAGAGGGCGAGCGATGGGTCAAGGCTGGGGATGAGGGATGGGTCAAGGCTGGGGGAGAGGGTGAGGGATGGGTCAAGGCTGGGGGTGAGGGATGGGTCAAGGCTGGGGGTGAGGGATGGGTCAAGGCTGGGGGAGAGGGATGAGTCAAGGCTGGGGGAGAGGGATGAGTCAAGGCTGGGGGAGAGGGCTGGTCAAGGCTGGGAGAGAGGGCGAGCAATGGGTCAAGGCTGGGGGAGAGGGTGAGGGATGGGTCAAGGCTGGGGGAGAGGGTGAGGGATGGGTCAAGGCTGGGAGAGAGGGCGAGCAATGGGTCAAGGCTGGGGGAGAGAGTGAGGGATGGGTCAAGGCTGGGGGAGAGGGTGAGGGATGGGTCAAGGCTGGGGGAGAGGGTGAGGGATGGGTCAAGGCTGGGGGAAGAGAGATTGAATAGGATGGAAGAGGGACACTAGGTCAGGGTGGCACCTCTTCTGTGATCTCCTTTCATCCCTAGTCTGCCCTTTTTGACAACCTTCTGCCCCTGTATCACCCTGTTCTTAACCCCCTGTTATTCCTCCTACTCCCCTAACCTCTGCCCCAGCCTTGACCGTCCTTTTCCCTGGGCTTGGTATGACTCCAAAGTAAAGAACATTCCACTGGGTTTGTTTTGTTATTGTGAGTTTCCCCTCCTGTCCCAGTGCTGTTCTAGGCTGGTGGTGTTCCTAGGTCCGTACATGAAAGCCTGGCATTGTCTTCCACCGTGCTTTTAACAGCTAAGAAACAGTATTCCACAGAGCTAGGGACAGGATGTTGTTTGTGATTGGCCAGAACATCAGGTCTCTAAAAACATGACCCTGCCAACCCTTCTACCCTTTCACCAGGGTCACATGGTCAAGCAGTCGACTTGCATTGATTTCCTGTTACTGTATTTATCCTGTACTGCCTCCCCTGTCCTTACTGTGTTCCTGTTACTGTATTTATCCTGTACTGCCTCCCCTGTCCTTACGGTGTTCCTGCTACTGTATTTATCCTGTACTGCCTCCCCTGTCCTTACTGTGTTCCTGTTACTGTATTTATCCTGTACTGCCTCCCCTGTCCTTACTGTGTTCCTGCTACTGTATTTATCCTTTACTGCCTCCCCTGTCCTTACTGTGTTCCTGCTACTGTATTTATCCTTTACTGCCTCCCCTGTCCTTACTGTGTTCCTGCTACTGTATTTATCCTTTACTGCCTCCCATGTCCTTACTGTGTTCCTGTTACTGTATTTATCCTGTACTGCCTCCCCTGTCCTTACTGTGTTCCTGCTACTGTATTTATCCCTTACTGCCTCCCCTGTCCTTACTGTGTTCCTGTTACTGTATTTATCCTTTACTGCCTCCCCTGTCCTTACTGTGTTCCTGTTACTGTATTTATCCTGTACTGCCTCCCCTGTCCTTACTGTGTTCCTGTTACTGTATTTATCCTGTACTGCCTCCCCTGTCCTTACTGTGTTCCTGCTACTGTATTTATCCTTTACTGCCTCCCCTGTCCTTACTGTGTTCCTGCTACTGTATTTATCCTTTACTGCCTCCCCTGTCCTTACTGTGTTCCTGCTACTGTATGTATCCTTTACTGCCTCCCCTGTCCTTACTGTGTTCCTGCCACTGTATTTATCCTGTACTGCCTCCCCTGTCCTTACTGTGTTCCTGCCACTGTATTTATCCTGTACTGCCTCCCCTGTCCTTACTGTGTTCCTGCCACTGTATTTATCCTGTACTAAGTCTCCTCTCCTTCTACTCCTCTCTCTCATGCCTCATTCCAACCAAATCTCTCATTCCCTACATCAATCCCTCCCTCGATTATCTTATAAAATATATATTTAACCAGGTAGGCCACAAGTTCTCATTTACAACTGTGACCTGGCCAAAGATAAAGCAAAGCAGTGCGACACAAGCAACAACAGAGTTACACATGGAATAAACAAAACGTACAGTCAATAACACAATAGAAAAGTCTATATACAGTGTGTGCAAATGTAGTAAGATTAGGGAGGTGAGGCAGTAAATAGGCCGTAGTGGCGAAATAATTACAATTTAGCAATTAAACACTGGAGTGATAGATGTGCAGATGATGATGTGCAAGTAGAGATACTGGGGTGCAAAAGAGCAAGAAGATAAATATCAATATGGGGATGAGGTAGTTGGATGGGCTATTTACAGATGCAATGATCTGTAAGCTGCTCTGACGGCTGATGAATCTCTCCATTCAAACATATTTTCTGAAATTCTCATCTTCTTGTCTCTAAAACACTCCATGTTCTGCATAACGAATGGCATTTATTTTTCATATGTAGTACACTTTTCAACTTGCCCCTGAATGTATCACCGAAGGTAGAGAAATGGAGGGATGGAGGTAGAGAAATGGAGGGATGAAGGTAGAGAAATGGAGGGATGAAGGTAGAGAAATGGAGGGATGAAGGTGGAGAAATGGAGGGATGAAGGTGGAGAAATGAAGGGATGAAGGTGAAGAAATGGAGGGATGAAGGTGGAGAAATGGAGGTAGAGTAATGAATGGATGAAGGTAGAGAAATGGAGGTATGGAGGTAGAGAAATGGAGGGATGAAGTAGGATAGATGAAGGTAGAGAAATGGAGGGATGAAGTAGGATAGATGAAGGTAGAGAAATGGAGGGATGAAGTAGGATAGATGAAGGTAGAGAAATGGAGGGATGAAGTAGGATAGATGGAGGTAGAGAAATGGAGGGATGAAGTAGGATAGATGGAGGTAGAGAAATGGAGGGATGAAGTAGGATAGATGGAGGTAGAGAAATGGAGGGATGAAGGTAGAGAAATGGAGGGATGAAGGTAGAGAAATGGAGGGATGAAGGTAGAGAAATGGAGGGATGAAGGTAGAGAAATGGAGGGATGAATGAATAGGAGAAAAAAGGGAGGGTGAGGAAATGGCCGGGTCCAGATAAATCCGAGATGGATGATAGTGTGTTCTGGTTAGATGATGGAGAGAGGTTCTGTCTGTCCATCTGTGGTTGTTGTAAGGCTGTTGCAGAGAGAGTGAGCGAGCGAGAGGGAGCGAGCGAGCGAGCGGGAGAGCGAGGGGGAGAGCGAGGGGGAGAAATGGAGGGAGCGAGGGGGAGAGAGCGTGGAAGGGAGAGAGGGCGAGGACGCAAGCGAGCGAGGGGCTATTGGAAGGCCAACTAGGCTCGTTAGTGTTATTCTGTTATAGTTGTCTGCTTCCTCCAGGGTCTGTCGAGGTGGAGCCAGTTACAAGAACAATAACCTTCAATCATTTCTCATCATTTGTTGTTAAAGAGGTAATCTGCGTTTTGATATATTGATTTTTTGGACTTGAATGATATGTAGCCATTGATTCTTGAATAATTGAACTGTCGTACCCCATCAGAACTCAAAATAGAAGCTTGTTTTTCCTCTATTGGTTGTTAGAGATGTAATTGTAACCAAACGCTGTATAGCCTCAAAATTATAATTTCGATTTCATGGATTGTCAGTCTTGAAGCCCACATCTTTGTTGCATTCCTAAAAAGGTGACACAACGTGACCCTTTGCTGTTTCAAAACAACGACAGCCTCTACCCCGGGCCAATTGTGCTCCGCACTATGGGACTCCCAATCACGGCCGGTTGTGATACAGCCGGCCGTGAGGGGGTACTCAGGTAGGATACATCCTCGAGGAAATGAGGCTGTCAAGGATTGGAGGACTCTTATCGTCATGGAGCCCCATTGTTTTGTCGGAGGAGGACGTGACCCTCTTCTGCCTCGCTTTTCATTTTCATATTATCTCCACAGCAATTTTCCCCCCAAATTTAAACCGAATGAAATGACACCCGAGTTGTTTAATTGACCATACATACCCCTTTCCAATTAGCAACCCCGCCACCTCCACATGATTGGCCCCACCAGTAACACACCGTTACTAGTGGCAGCAGAGGGATTTGGTTGAAGCCTGCGGTACGTGTTACAGCCTAAGGGAGGCGCTGTTTGATACCTCAGGCCTTTATAGTGTGCTTGTGTGTGTGTGTGTGTGTGTGTGTATAAACTTTGGATTGAAAGAGCGACCGTAGTTTTCAGTAACAGTCGTAGAAGAGCTTCCTCTCTGTCCCACGGGGCCAGTAGTGTTTAGTTGATTTGGTCTGATTATGATGAACATCTCATAGAGACATGCTACTGTTTAATATAGAGTAAGGAGAGGGAGAGAGAGAGAGGAAGGAGAGGGAGAGAGAGAGAGAGGAAAGAGAGAGAGAGAGAGGGAGAGAGGGAGGGAGAGGTTTTCGATGGAGATACGGGGGGTGTGAGGGAGAGGGGGAGGGAGGGGGATTATGTAAGATAAGGATGCTGGCTCCAGTTTGGCTTCGCTCCAACTGGGCCTCGGGAAGACGTGTGTGGTGTGTGTTGGTAACTTACGGGGTGACGACTGGGCCACTAGCAGGGTTGTGACCGGGGCAGGACGGTCAGAGGGGAGGAGGCATGGTGTCTGGGAAGGTGTGTCTGTTTGGAGGCAGTGTGTGTGTAGACAGGGCGTCTGGGTTAGGAGAGCTCTGGGGACAGAGACATCGAGGGAACGCAAGATTAGGAACTTCGGGAGGAAGGAGAGCAAGGGACAGAGTGATGGAGGGGGAGAGGGGGAGCAGAGAGAGAGAGAGGGAGGGAGGGGTTAGAATAAGGGCAGAGCGGGATAAAGAGGTTAGGACAAGGGCAGAGAGAGAGAGGGGTTAGGGCAAGGGCAGAGAGAGAGAGGGGTTAGGACAAGGGCAGAGAGAGAGAGGGGATAGGGCAAGGGCAGAGAGAGAGGGGATAGGACAAGGGCAGAGAGAGGGGTTAGGGCAAGGGCAGAGAGAGAGAGGGGTTAGGGCAAGGGCAGAGAGAGAGAGGGGTTAGAACAAGGGCAGAGAGAGAGAGGGGATAGGACAAGGGCAGAGAGAGAGAGGGGATAGGGCAAGGGCAGAGAGAGAGGGGATAGGACAAGGGCAGAGAGAGAGGGGATAGGACAAGGGCAGAGAGAGAGGGGATAGGACAAGGGCAGAGAGGGAGGGGATAGGACAAGGGCAGAGAGAGAGGGGTTAGGACAAGGGCAGAGAGAGAGGGGATAGGACAAGGGCAGAGAGAGAGGGGATAGGACAAGGGCAGAGAGAGAGGGGTTAGGACAAGGGCAGAGAGAGAGGGATAGGACAAGGGCAGAGAGAGGGGATAGGACAAGGGCAGAGAGAGAGGGATAGGACAAGGGCAGAGAGAGGGGGATAGGACAAGGGCAGAGAGAGAGGGATAGGACAAGGGCAGAGAGAGGGGTTAGGACAAGGGCAGAGAGAGAGGGGATAGGACAAGGGCAGAGAGAGAGGGGATAGGGCAAGGGCAGAGAGAGAGGGGATAGGACAAGGGCAGAGAGAGAGGGGTTAGGGCAAGGGCAGAAAGAGAGAGGGGATAGGACAAGGGCAGAGAGAGAGGGGATAGGACAAGGGCAGAGGCAGAGGGAGGTTAGAATAAGCAGAAGGAAGGTTATAGCAGGAGGAAGGTCATAGCAGGAGGAAGGTTATAGCAGGAGGAAGGTTATAGCAGGAGGAAGGTCATAGCAGGAGGAGGGTTATAGCAGGAGGAAGGTCATAGCAGGAGGAAGGTTATAGCAGGAGGAAGGTCATAGCAGGAAGAGGGTTATAGCAGAAGGAAGGTCATAGCAGGAGGAAGGTCATAGCAGGAGGAAGGTTATAGCAGGAGGAAGGTCATAGCAGGAGGAAGGTTATAGCAGGAGGAAGGTCATAGCAGGAGGAAGGTCATAGCAGGAAGAGGGTTATAGCCGGAGGAAGGTCATAGCAGGATGAAGGTCATAGCAGGATGAAGGTCATAGCAGGAGGAAGGTCATAGCAGGATGAAGGTCATAGCAGAAGGAAGGTCATAGCAGGAGGAAGGTCATAGCAGGAGGAAGGTTATAGCAGGAGGAAGGTCATAGCAGAAGGAAGGTCATAGCAGGAGGAAGGTCATAGCAGGAGGAAGGTCATAGCAGGATGAAGGTCATAGCAGGAGGAAGGTCATAGCAGGAGGAAGGTCATAGCAGGATGAAGGTCATAGCAGGAGGAAGGTCATAGCAGGAGGAAGGTCATAGCAGGAGGAAGGTTATAGCAGGAGGAAGGTCATAGCAGGAGGAAGGTTATAGCAGGAGGAAGGTTATAGCCATGGTAGAAAGGCGGTTGAGTAGGAAAGAGGAGAGAGGGAGAGAAAACAGTAGGGTTAAAGTGTGGGCAACAGTGAGGTTTATAACGAGAGAGGGGCCCTAAGCTTTGAAAGGTGGGAGAGCGAGGGAAGAGGGCAAGAGAGAGTTCAGCAACAGCCGTAAGGATGGCAGACCGATGGAGGAAGATAGATAGATAGATAGAGAAAATAGAGGACAGGGAAAATAAGGGAGAAAGGACAGGGAATGAGATGAGGAGGAGGAGGAGGAGGAGGAGGAGGAGGAGGGGTAGAGATAGAGCTGTCGAGGAGACGGAGTGCAGGAGGCAGACTACGAGACGGAGAGAGAGAAGGAGAGCTGTCAAGAGGAGACGGAGGCAGACTACGAGACGGAGAGAACGAGGGAGAGAGGGAAAGGGTAGTGGGGAGAGGAGTGTATGTCGGAGTTGAAGAAGTGTAAAGGTTTCACTGGAGTTCAAAAGTGCAAGAGAGAGTCGAGGGGAAAGGAGAGGAGGAGGAAAGAAGAAGAGGGATGGATGAGGGAAATGGGGGTGGGGGGGGTGGTGTTGGAAGGTTTGACCTCGACCTCAGGGTCACTCTTTCCTCCCCTCTCTCTTGTTCCCTCGTTTGGTTTGGTTCCTGCGAGTGTTTTGTTTTGTTTTGGGTTTGTTTTGCTCTTTTCCTTCCCTCTCTACCCTCTCTCTCTCTCTCTCCTGTTTTTTTTAATTTTTTTTATTGTCCTTTGTTTTAGGAACGCTACATCTCTGAACGATGACAGTGTGTGTGGCGGTTCTGAGATTGTTTGTGTGTCGTGGCAGCTCTGGCCTCGATCCACTGGCACAGAGGCATGCCGTACAGATGACTGTTTATGCCGGATAAATAACACATTTGAGATTCCATGTTCTTGGATCTATTCAATAATCAATAGATCCTAATCCTCTTATTCAATATCCTATAAACATTTCAGAGAGAGAACAGAGAAGTACTCCCACTAAACCAGAGAAGTACTCCCACTAAACCAGAGAAGTACTCCCACTAAACCAGAGAAGTACTCCCACTAAACCAGAGAAGTACTCCCACTAAACCAGAGAAGTACTCCCACTAAACCAGAGAAGTACTCCCACTAAACCAGAGAAGTACTCCAACTAAACCAGAGAAGTACTCCCACTAAACCAGAGAAGGAAGTACTCCATCTGAACCAGAGAACATTTGGTTTCTTCCAGACCATTCTGAACACATTGATGAGTCTTTGTGACGATTTGATACCTGTCGGTTGGATGATTTGGTGTGTGTGTGTGTGTGTGTGTGTGTGTGTGTGTGTGTGTGTGTGTGTGTGTGTGGCGTGCGTGCGTGTGCGTGCGTGCAAGCCAGTATAATTAAACAATGGGCTGAGCGGTGAAGGGTTCTTGGTGCAGTTCTCGTTTGGTCTGAGGGGAACACACAGACACACTCTGGGGCCATGTAGGGTCAACACTGCTGTTTACATTGATTTTACACACACACACACACACAGATTTTTAGTGTGTGTGTGTAGAGGAGAACAAAGGCATATTGTTCTTCACCATGACTGTAATATGGTGGAATTTAAACATGGGGAGAGAGACTAGGGTGGGGGAGACGGGGGGACGGGGGTGAGGAGAGAGACAGGGGGAGATGGTGGAGAAGAGAGAGAGAGAGGTGAGAGACGGGGGTTGGTGTTGGGGGAGGGGGAGAAAACAAAACAAAGGTCTTGATTGGAAATGGGATTCCAGGTCCACTGTAAAAATAAATGAAGTGTGTGTGTGTTTGGACGGTAATCGTCTTCAAACCAAATGCAATGAGTCCATGATGCGCTTCAGTGTGTGTGTGGGTGTGTTTCCGAACTGGTGAAACGGTCCCAGCCCCCCACTAAGAGGTCTGGCAGTAGTGAACATTCCAGAATCTAGAAGGTCTGTTCATGACTGGGGTTCTCTGCATTAGGCCCTGTAGTCACCGGCAATGTGGCACTGCTCTGGTGTTTGGAGTTGATGCCCTAAGGAGCTTCTCGCCCTCCAGCTGGGCCCTCTCGCCCTCCAGCTGGAGCATCCTCTCGCCCTCCAGCTGGAGCCTCCTCTCGCCCTCCAGCTGGAGCCTCCTCTCGCCCTCCAGCTGGAGCCTCCTCTCGCCCTCCAGCTGGATCCTCCTCTCGCCCTCCAGCTGGGCCCTCTCGCCCTCCAGCTGGAGCATCCTCTCGCCCTCCAGCTGGAGCCTCCTCTCGCCCTCCAGCTGGATCCTCCTCTCGCCCTCCAGCTGGGCCCTCTCGCCCTCCAGCTGGAGCCTCCTCTCGCCCTCCAGCTGGATCCTGCTTTAGCCCTCCAGCTGGATCCTGCTCTCGCCCTCCAGCTGGGCCCTCTCGCCCTCCAGCTGGGCCCTCCAGCTCTCTCCAGACTGTTAGTATTGTTTATGTAACTTCATGGAGGTTGTCCTTTTAGCAGCCATCTGCAGTAGAGGAGAAACAGCGCCACTGTCTGCCCCACGGCTGTTGTTATTCTTTTTGTTTTTGCGTTGTACAATGTGGTCCAAAAATGTTCAGTACATGTTCTTCTGTTCTATGACGTGGTGCAGTGATGTTAGAGGATCAAACAGTTTTCGGCTGTTTGTGGTAACTTATATTGTTGTAATATTGCAAACGGACGTGACAGTTTCACCATTAAGGATTCCACATTTTAAGTCCTGTACGCTACAAACACTTGACCTTAGCAGACCTACTCTGGAGACCTCTCCCCCACTCCCTCTCTTCACCTCTTTCCCTCTCTCTCTGAGGGACTGCTGCTACTGTGTATCTGAGTTCCGGGAGGTTTGAGCTCTTTCTCTCTATTCAATAGACATTGTTCTCATTGAGAGAACTGCCAAGGTGCTAAAAAGCATTCGTCCAAGGTCCTCATTTCGCTTTTAGGAAATACTACAGTTACTTTTTAACATCATTGTAAGCAATGTTCATTATAACAGCACACCAGAGGTGAGTGAACTGTTATGTTCAAGTTCGAGACCGAGCCAAGACCAAGACCGGAGGGGGGGGGGCGAGACCGAGACCGGAGGGGGACCGAGACCGGAGGGGGACCGAGACCGAGCCCGGAGGGGGACCGAGACCGGAGGGGGACCGAGACCGGAGGGGGACTGAGACCGAGCCCGGAGGGGGACCGAGACCGGAGGGGGGCCGAGACCGAGCCCGGAGGGGGACCGAGACCGGAGGGGGACCGAGACCGGAGGGGGACTGAGACCGAGCCCGGAGGGGGACCGAGACCGGAGGGGGGCCGAGACCAGGCCGAGACAGAGGGGGGCCGAGACCGAGACCGAAAAGGGTGCGTAAAATGTGCCAGGAGGAAAAAAGTTTGGAAGTTATTTTCTGACTGGAGATGTGCAAATGTCTACATACTTGATCTGGGGAAAGACTGGGGAAGTGCTTGGGCTCTCCTCGAAGAGAGAGGTTTGTCCGGCTCATAATTAAAGCCTCAAACATAAATGATCCGCAACAGTGAAATGGGCTTTCTTCTACGTGAATTGAAAGGAGGCAGAACACACCTCAATTCCAACTGTTCTTAGAAAATAAAACTTGTTTGAAAATAATTCGAAACTGACAAGTTGAGAGGCAGCGTGTCTTGGTTTGAGGGCAGGGGCGGCAGGTAGCCTTGTGGTTAGAGCGTTGGGTCAGTAACCCAAAGGTTGCTCGATCAATTCCCCTAACTGACAAGGTAAATAAGGCAGTTAACCCCACTGTTCCCCGGTAGGCCGTCATTCTAAATAAGAACTAATTTGTTCTCAACTGACTTGCCTAGTTAAACAAACTGTGAAAAGGTTGATGTGTATGTTTGTCAGTTTTTTTT
>CM059798.1:24614393-24626893 GCA_030435695.1 Brachymystax lenok tsinlingensis
GAGAGAGAGAGAGAGACCCCAGCGGCCCGTAGTTCCAACGGGGTCCCTGTGAAAGCCTCTCTGGCGCACGCTTTGAGTTCAGAAGGCCTCGGGAAAGCTTGGATGGAGAGAGGGAGAGGACGTAAGGTGAGGAGAAAGATGTATACTGTGTCCATGTGTTAACCTTCTCTCTCTCCTCTAACTCTCTAGGCAGGTGTTGGATCAGGATAACTTTAGCCCCAGTGGCCCTTGCCCTGTGGCAACAGAGGAGGAACACAGATGGTTCACTTCCCAGTTTCCATTTCAAGACCCTGAACTGGACAAGGTACTAACTAGGGGTTCAGGGTGTAGTGGTTAGGGTGTAGGGGTTAGGGTGTAGGGGTTAGAGTGTAGGGGTTAGGGTGTAGGGGTTAGGGTGTAGGGGTTAGAGTGTAGGGGTTAGGGTGTAGGGGTTAGGGTGTAGGGGTTAGGGAGTAGGGGTTAGGGTGTAGGGGTTAGGGAGTAGGGGTTAGGGTGTAGGGGTTAGGGAGTAGGGGTTAGGGAGTAGGGGTTAGGGTGTAGGGGTTAGGGAGTAAATTTGGCCCCACAAGTTTTGATTACATTTTTGCATTGTTTCGTTGTTGGACATAAAATAATGTAAAAACACCAGGAAGTCAGCTCCAATTGACTTTAATTTAAGAAATCTGTTCCGAAGTATTCCCACTCATAATAGAGACACTGTTTAGAAATGTAAGCAAGGTTTGAAATGATTATGTTTTAGTGAAACATTATATCTGTTTGGGCATCTTGCGGTCAATTTGCAGTCTACAAATTATTTGTAATTATGTTGCCGGCCTCCCGACCATCCATTCAAGAAAAAATGGGCCCGCGGCTGAATCTAGTTGATGATCCCTGGTGGAGGGGTTAGGGTGGAGTGGATAGGGTGTAGGTGTTAGGGTGTAGAGGTTAAGGTGTAGGGGTTAGGGTGTAGGGGTTAGGGTGTAGGTGTTAGGGTGTAGGGGTTAGGGTGTAGGTGTTAGGGTGTAGGGGTTAGGGTGTAGGGTGTAGGTGTTAGGGTGTATTGTATAGACCTTCCAAGACCCTGAACTGGACAAGGAATGAATAGTAGTTCAATCAAATTTCAATCAATCAAATTTATTTATAAAGCCCCCCTTACATCAGCTGATGTCACAGAGTGCTGTACAGAAACCCAGCCTAAAACCCCAAACAGCAAGCAATGCAGGTGTAAAAGCACGGTGGCTAGGAAAAACTCCCTAGAAAGGCCAAAACCTAGGAAGAAACCTAGAGAGGAAACAGGCTGTGAGGGGTGGCCAGTCCTCTTCTGGCTGTGCCGGGTGCAGATTATAACAGAACATGGACAAGATTTTAAAATGTTCATAAAACAGGCAGAACAGTTGAAACTGGAGAAGCAGCACGGCCAGGTGGACTCGGGACATCAAGGAGTCATCAGGCCAGGTAGGCCTTGAGGAATGGTCCTAATGGTCCTAGTTCAATATGTAGGGGCGGCAGGTAGCCTATAGGTTAGAGCGTTGGGCCAGTAACCAGCAGGTAGCCTAGTGGTTAGTGTTGGGCCAGTAACCAGCAGGTAGCCTAGTGGTTAGAGTGTTGGGCCAGTAACCAGCAAGTAGCCTAGTGGTTAGAGTGTTGGGACAGTAACCAGCAGGTAGCCTAGTGGTTAGAGTGTTGGGCCAGTAACCAGCAGGTAGCATAGTGGTTAGTGCATTAGGCCAGTAACCAGCAGGTAGCCTAGTGGTTAGAGCATTGGGCCAGTAACCAGCAGGTAGCCTAGTGGTTAGTGT
Organism: Brachymystax lenok tsinlingensis; assembly: GCA_030435695.1. Lineage (NCBI taxonomy): Eukaryota > Metazoa > Chordata > Actinopteri > Salmoniformes > Salmonidae > Brachymystax > Brachymystax lenok. The sequence continues at coordinate 24,616,172 of CM059798.1, forward strand.
TGGGCCTGTAACCAGCAGGTAGCCTAGTGGTTAGAGTGTTGGGCCAGTAACCAGCAGGTAGCCTAGTGGTTAGAGTGTTGGGCCAGTAACCAGCAAGTAGCCTAGTGGTTAGAGTGTTGGGCCAGTAACCAGCAAGTAGCCTAGTGGTAAGAGTGTTGGGACAGTAACCAGCAGGTAGCCTAGTGGTTAGAGTGTTGGGCCAGTAACCAGCAGGTAGCCTAGTGGTTAGTGTTGGGCCAGTAACCAGCAGGTAGCCTAGTGGTTAGAGTGTTGGGCCAGTAACCAGCAGGTAGCCTAGTGGTTAGAGTTTTGGGGCAGTACCTAGCAGGTAGCCTAGAGGTTAGAGTGTTGGGCCAGTAACCAGCAAGTAGCCTAGTGGTTAGAGTGTTGGGACAGTAACCAGCAGGTAGCCTAGTGGTTAGTGCATTGGGCCAGTAACCAGCAGGTAGCCTAGTGGTTAGAGTGTTGGGCCAGTAACCAGCAGGTAGCCTAGTGGGTAGTGCATTGGGCCAGTAACCAGCAGGTAGCCTTGTGGTTAGAGCGTAGGGCCAGTATCCAGCAGGTAGCCTAGTGGTAAGAGTGTTGGGACAGTAACCAGCAGGTAGCCTAGTGGTTAGAGTGTTGGGCCAGTAACCAGCAGGTAGCCTAGTGGTTAGTGTTGGGACAGTAACCAGCAGGTAGCCTAGTGGTTAGAGTGTTGGGCCAGTAACCAGCAGGTAGCCTAGTGGTTAGTGTTGGGCCAGTAACCAGCAGGTAGCCTAGTGGTTAGAGTGTTGGGCCAGTAACCAGCAGGTAGCCTAGTGGTTAGAGTTTTGGGGCAGTACCTAGCAGGTAGCCTAGAGGTTAGAGTGTTGGGCCAGTAACCAGCAAGTAGCCTAGTGGTTAGAGTGTTGGGCCAGTAACCAGCAGGTAGCCTAGTGGGTAGTGCATTGGGCCAGTAACCAGCAGGTAGCCTTGTGGTTAGAGCGTAGGGCCAGTATCCAGCAGGTAGCCTAGTGGTAAGAGCGTTGGGCCAGTAACCAGCAGGTAGCCTAGTGGTTAGAGCGTAGGGCCAGTATCCAGCAAGTAGCCTAGTGGTTAGAGCGTTGGGCCAGTAACCAGCAGGTAGCCTAGTGGTTAGTGTTGGGCCAGTAACCAGCAGGTAGCCTAGTGGTTAGAGTTTTTGGGCAGTACCTAGCAGGTAGCCTAGAGGTTAGAGTGTTGGGCCAGTAACCAGCAAGTAGCCTAGTGGTTAGAGAGTTGGGCCAGTAACCAGCAGGTAGCCTAGTGGTTAGTGCATTGGGCCAGTAACCAGCAGGTAGCCTAGTGGTTAGTGCATTGGGCCAGTAACCAGCAGGTAGCCTAGTGGTTAGTGCATTGGGCCAGTATCTAGCAGGTAGCCTAGTGGTTAGAGCGTTGGGCCAGTAACCAGCAGGTAGCCTAGTGGTTAGAGTGTTGGGCCAGTAACCAGCAAGTAGCCTAGTGGTTAGAGTGTTGGGACAGTAACCAGCTGGTAGCCTAGTGGTTAGAGTGTTGGGCCAGTAACCAGCAGGTAGCATAGTGGTTAGTGCATTAGGCCAGTAACCAGCAGGTATTCTAGTGGTTAGAGCATTGGGCCAGTAACCAGCAGGTAGCCTAGTGGTTAGTGTTGGGCCTGTAACCAGCAGGTAGCCTAGTGGTTAGAGTGTTGGGCCAGTAACCAGCAGGTAGCCTAGTGGTTAGAGTGTTGGGCCAGTAACCAGCAAGTAGCCTAGTGGTTAGAGTGTTGGGCCAGTAACCAGCAAGTAGCCTAGTGGTAAGAGCGTTGGGCCAGTAACCAGCAGGTAGCCTAGTGGTTAGAGCGTAGGGCCAGTATCCAGCAAGTAGCCTAGTGGTTAGAGCGTTGGGCCAGTAACCAGCAGGTAGCCTAGTGGTTAGTGTTGGGCCAGTAACCAGCAGGTAGCCTAGTGGTTAGAGTTTTTGGGCAGTACCTAGCAGGTAGCCTAGAGGTTAGAGTGTTGGGCCAGTAACCAGCAAGTAGCCTAGTGGTTAGAGAGTTGGGCCAGTAACCAGCAGGTAGCCTAGTGGTTAGTGCATTGGGCCAGTAACCAGCAGGTAGCCTAGTGGTTAGAGTGTTGGGCCAGTAACCAGCAGGTAGTCTAGTGGCTAGTGAATTGGGCCAGTACCCAGCAGGTAGCCTAGTGGTTAGAGCGTTGGGCCAGTAACCAGCATCTGGCCTAGTGGTTAGTGCATTGGGCCAGTAACCAGCAGGTAGCCTAGTGGTTAGTGCATTGGGCCAGTAACCAGCAGGTAGCCTAGTGGTTAGTGCATTGGGCCAGTATATAGCAGGTAGCCTAGTGGTTAGAGTGTTGGGCCAGTAACCAGCAAGTAGCCTAGTGGTTAGAGTGTTAGGCCAGTAACCAGCAGGTAGCCTAATGGTTAGAGTGTTGGGCCAGTAACCAGCAGGTAGCATAGTGGTTAGTGCATTGGGCCAGTAACCAGCAGGTAGCGTAGTGGTTATCAAATCAAATCAAATCAAATTTTATTTGTCACATACACATGGTTAGCAGATGTTAATGCGAGTGTAGCGAAATGCTTGTGCTTCTAGTTCCGACCATGCAGTAGTATCTAACAAGTAATCTAACAAATTCACAACAACTACCTTATACACACAAGAGTAAAGGAATGAATACGAGTATGTACATATAAATATATGGATGAGGGATGGCTGACCGGCATAGGCAAGATGCAGTAGATGGTATGGAGTACAGTATATACACATATATATATATATGAGATGAGTAATGTAGGATATGTAAACATTATATAAATGGCATTGTTTAAAGTGGCTAGTGATACCTTATTTCATCCAGTTATAATTATTAAAGTGGCTAGAGATTTGGGTCGATGGCCGAACGGCATAGGCAAGATACAGTAGATGGTTTAGAGTACAGTGTATACATTTGATATGAGTATGTCGGATACGTAAACATTATATACAAAATTGTTTAAAATTGTTTAAAAAATTGTTTAAAGTTAGTGAATTGGGCCAGTATCCAGCAGGTAGCCTAGCGGTTAGAGCGTTGGGCCAGGACCCAGCAAGTAGCCTAGTGGTTAGAGTGTTAGGCCAGTAACCAGCAGGTAGCCTAATGGTTAGAGTGTTGGGCCAGTAACCAGCAGGTAGCATAGTGGTTAGTGCATTGGGCCAGTAACCAGCAGGTAGCCTAGTGGTTAGTGAATTGGGCCAGTATCCAGCAGGTAGCCTAGTGGTTAGAGCGTTGGGCCAGTAACCAGCAGGTAGCCTAGGGGTTAGTGTTGGGCCAGTAACCAGCAGGTAGCCTAGTGGTTAGAGTTTTGGGGCAGTACCTAGCAGGTAGCCTAGAGGTTAGAGTGTTGGGCCAGTAACCAGCAAGTAGCCTAGTGGTTAGGAGTGTTGGGCCAGTAACCAGCAGGTAGCCTAGTGGTTAGAGTGTTGGGCCAGTAACCAGCAGGTAGCCTAGTGGTTAGTGCATTGGGCCAGTAACCAGCAAGTAGCCTAGTGGTTAGAGCGTAGGGCCAGTATCCAGCAGGTAGCCTAGTGGTAAGAGCGTTGGTCCAGTAACCAGCAGGTAGCCTAGTGGTTAGAGCGTAGGGCGAGTATCCAGCAAGTAGCCTAGTGGTTAGAGCGTTGGGCCAGTAACCAGCAGGTAGCCTAGTGGTTAGTGTTGGGCCAGTAACCAGCAGGTAGCCTAGTGGTTAGAGTTTTTGGGCAGTACCTAGCAGGTAGCCTAGTGGTTAGAGTGTTGGGCCAGTAACCAGCAAGTAGCCTAGTGGTTAGAGAGTTGGGCCAGTAACCAGCAGGTAGTCTAGTGGTTAGTGCATTGGGCCAGTAACCAGCAGGTAGCCTAGTGGTTAGTGAATTGGGCCAGTATCCAGCAGGTAGCCTAGTGGTTAGAGCGTTGGGCCAGTAACCAGCAGGTAGCCTAGGGGTTAGTGTTGGGCCAGTAACCAGCAGGTAGCCTAGTGGTTAGAGTTTTGGGGCAGTACCTAGCAGGTAGCCTAGAGGTTAGAGTGTTGGGCCAGTAACCAGCAAGTAGCCTAGTGGTTAGAGTGTTGGGCCAGTAACCAGCAGGTAGCCTAGTGGTTAGAGTGTTGGGCCAGTAACCAGCAGGTAGCCTAGTGGTTAGTGCATTGGGCCAGTAACCAGCAGGTAGCCTAGTGGTTAGAGCGTAGGGCCAGTATCCAGCAGGTAGCCTAGTGGTAAGAGCGTTGGGCCAGTAACCAGCAGGTAGCCTAGTGGTTAGAGCGTAGGGCCAGTATCCAGCAAGTAGCCTAGTGGTTAGAGCATTGGGCCAGTAACCAGCAGGTAGCCTAGTGGTTAGTGTTGGGCCAGTAACCAGCAGGTAGCCTAGTGGTTAGAGTTTTTGGGCAGTACCTAGCAGGTAGCCTAGAGGTTAGAGTGTTGGGCCAGTAACCAGCAAGTAGCCTAGTGGTTTAAAAGTTGGGCCAGTAACCAGCAGGTAGCCTAGTGGTTAGTGCATTGGGCCAGTAACCAGCAGGTAGCCTAGTGGTTAGAGTGTTGGGCCAGTAACCAGCAGGTAGCCTAGTGGCTAGTGAATTGTGCCAGTACCCAGCAGGTAGCCTAGTGGTTAGAGTGTTGGGCCAGTAACCAGCAGCTGGCCTAGTGGTTAGTGCATTGGGCCAGTAACCAGCAGGTAGCCTAGTGGTTAGTGCATTGGGCCAGTAACCAGCAGGTAGCCTAGTGGTTAGTGCATTGGGCCAGTATCTAGCAGGTAGCCTAGTGGTTAGAGCGTTGGGCCAGTAACCAGCAGGTAGCCTAGTGGTTAGAGTGTTGGGCCAGTAACCAGCAAGTAGCCTAGTGGTTAGAGCGTAGGGCCAGTATCCAGCAGGTAGCCTAGTGGTAAGAGCGTTGGTCCAGTAACCAGCAAGTAGCCTAGTGGTTTAAGAGTTGGGCCAGTAACCAGCAGGTAGCCTAGTGGTTAGTGAATTGGGCCAGTATCCAGCAGGTAGCCTAGTGGTTAGAGCGTTGGGCCAGTAACCAGCAGGTAGCCTAGTGGTTAGTGTTGGGCCAGTAACCAGCAGGTAGCCTAGTGGTTAGAGTTTTGGGGCAGTACCTAGCAGGTAGCCTAGTGGTTAGAGTGTTGGGCCAGTAACCAGCAAGTAGCCTAGTGGTTAGAGTGTTGGGCCAGTAACCAGCAGGTAGCCTAGTGGTTAGAGTGTTGGGCCAGTAACCAGCAGGTAGCCTAGTGGTTAGTGCATTGGGCCAGTAACCAGCAAGTAGCCTAGTGGTTAGAGCGTAGGGCCAGTATCCAGCAGGTAGCCTAGTGGTAAGAGCGTTGGTCCAGTAACCAGCAGGTAGCCTAGTGGTTAGAGCGTAGGGCGAGTATCCAGCAAGTAGCCTAGTGGTTAGAGCGTTGGGCCAGTAACCAGCAGGTAGCCTAGTGGTTAGTGTTGGGCCAGTAACCAGCAGGTAGCCTAGTGGTTAGAGTTTTTGGGCAGTACCTAGCAGGTAGCCTAGTGGTTAGAGTGTTGGGCCAGTAACCAGCAAGTAGCCTAGTGGTTAGAGAGTTGGGCCAGTAACCAGCAGGTAGTCTAGTGGTTAGTGCATTGGGCCAGTAACCAGCAGGTAGCCTAGTGGTTAGTGCATTGGGCCAGTAACCAACAGGTAGCCTAGTGGTTAGTGCATTGGGCCAGTATCTAGCAGGTAGCCTAGTGGTTAGAGCGTTGGGCCAGTAACCAGCAGGTAGCCTAGTGGTTAGAGTGTTGGGCCAGTAACCAGCAAGTAGCCTAGTGGTTAGAGTGTTAGGCCAGTAACCAGCAGGTAGCCTAATGGTTAGAGTGTTGGGCCAGTAACCAGCAGGTAGCATAGTGGTTAGTGCATTGGGCCAGTAACCAGCAGGTAGCCTAGTGGTTAGTGAATTGGGCCAGTATCCAGCAGGTAGCCTAGTGGTTAGAGCGTTGGGCCAGTACCCAGCAAGTAGCCTAGTGGTTAGAGTGTTAGGCCAGTAACCAGCAGGTAGCCTAATGGTTAGAGTGTTGGGCCAGTAACCAGCAGGTAGCATAGTGGTTAGTGCATTGGGCCAGTAACCAGCAGGTAGCCTAGTGGTTAGTGAATTGGGCCAGTATCCAGCAGGTAGCCTAGTGGTTAGAGCGTTGGGCCAGTAACCAGCAGGTAGCCTAGGGGTTAGTGTTGGGCCAGTAACCAGCAGGTAGCCTAGTGGTTAGAGTTTTGGGGCAGTATCTAGCAGGTAGCCTAGAGGTTAGAGTGTTGGGCCAGTAACCAGCAAGTAGCCTAGTGGTTAGAGTGTTGGGCCAGTAACCAGCAGGTAGCCTAGTGGTTAGAGTGTTAGGCCAGTAACCAGCAGGTAGCCTAATGGTTAGAGTGTTGGGCCAGTAACCAGCAGGTAGCCTAGTGGTTATTGCATTGGACCAGTAACCAGCAGATAGGCTAGTGGTTAGAGTGTTGGGCCAGTAACCAGCAGGTAGCCTAGTGTTTAGTGCATTGGGCCAGTAACCAGCAGGTAGCCTAGTGGTTAGAGCGTAGGGCCAGTAACCAGCAGGTAGCCTGGTGGTTAGAGTGTTGGGGTTAGGGTGTAGGGTTTAGAGTGTAGGGGTTAGGGTGTAGGGGTTAGGGTGTAGTGGTTAGAGTGTAGAAGTTAGGGTGTAGGGGTTAGAGTGTAGTGGTTAGAGTGTAGGGGTTAGTGTGTAAGGGTTAGAGTGTAGGGGTTAGGTTGTAGGGGTTAAGGTGTAGGGCAGGGTGTATCTTTGGCCCCACAAGTTTTGATTACATTTTTTACATTTTGCAATGTTTCGTTGTTGGACATAAAATACTCCAAAAACACCAGGAAGTCAGCTCCAAGTGACTTTAATTTAAGAAATCTGTTCCCAAGTATTCCCACTCATAATAGAGAAACTGTATACAAATGTAAGCAAGGTTTGAAATGATTATGTTTTTGTCAAACATTATATCTGTTTGGGCTTCTTGCGGTCAATTTGCAGTCTACAAATTATTTGTAATTATGTTGCCGGCCTCCCGACCATCCACTCAAGAGAAAATCGGCCCGCGGCTGAATCTAGTAGAAGATCCCTGGTGGAGGGGTTAGGGTGTAGGGGTTAGGGTGTAGGGGTTAGTGTGTAGGGGTTAGAATGTAGGGGTTAGGGAGTAAGGTTTAGGGTGTAGGGGTTAGGGTGTAGGGGTTAGGGTGTAGTGTATAGACCTTCCAAGACCCTGAACTGGGCAACGTACTAACTAGGGGTTAGGGTGTAGGTATTAGGGTGTAGGGGTTAGGGTGTAGGTGTTAGGGTGTAGGGGTTAGGGTGTAGGGGTTAGGGTGTAGGTGTTAGGGTGTTTTGTATAGACCTTCCAAGACCCTGAACTGGACAAGTAATGAATAGTAGTTGAATATGTAGGGGCGGCAGGTAGCCTATAGGTTAGAGTGTTGGGCCAGTAACCAGCAGGTAGCCTAATGGTTAGAGTGTTGGGCCAGTAACCAGCAGGTAGCCTAGTGGTTAGTGCATTGGGCCAGTAACCAGCAGGTAGCCTAGTGGTTAGTGCATTGGGCCAGTAACCAACAGGTAGCCTAGTGTTTAGAGTGTTGGGCCAGTAACCAGCAGGTAGCCTAGTGGTTAGAGCCTTGGGCCAGTAACCAGCAGGTAGCCTAGTGTTTAGAGTGTTGGGCCAGTAACCAGCAGGTAGCCTAGTGGTTAGTGCATTGGGCCAGTAACCAGCAGGTAGCCTAGTGTTTAGAGTGTTGGGCCAGTAACCAGCAGGTAGCCTAGTGGTTAGTGCATTGGGCCAGTAACCAGCAGGTAGCCTAGCGGTCAGAGCGTTGGGCCAGTAACCAGCAGGTAGTCTAGTGGTTAGTGCATTGGGCCAGTAACCCTCAAGTAGCCTAGTGTTTAGAGTGTTGGGCCAGTAACCAGCAGGTAGCCTAGTGGTTAGTGCATTGGGCCAGTAACCAACAGGTAGCCTAGTGGTTAGAGTGTTGGGCCAGTAACCAGCAGGTAGCCTAGTGGTTAGAGTGTTGGGCCAGTAACCAGCAGGTAGCCTAGTGGTTAGAGCGTTGGGCCAGTAACCAACAAGTAGCCTAGTTGTTAGAGCGTTGGGCCAGTAACCAGCAGGTAGCCTAGTGATTAGAGTGTTGGGCCAGTAACCAGCAGGTAGCCTAGTGGTTAGTGCATTGGGCCAGTAACCAACAGGTAGCCTAGTGGTTAGAGTGTTGGGCCAGTAACCAGCAGGTAGCCTAGCGGTTAGAGCGTTGGGCCAGTAACCAGCAGGTAGCCTATTGGTTAGAGCATTGGGCCAGTAACCAGCAGGTTGCCTATTGGTTAGTGCGTTGAGCTAGTAACCGAAAGGTTGCTAGATCGAATCCCGAACTGACAAGGTAAAAATCTGTTGTTCTACCTCTGAAAAAGGCAATTACTTCACTGTTCCTAGGCTGTCATTGTAAATAAGAATTTGTTCTTAACTGACTTGTCTGGTTAAAAAAAGTATACATATACTGAACCAAAATATAAACGCAACAATTTCAAAGATTTTACTGAGTTACAGTTTATAGAAGGAAATCAGTCAGTTGAAATAAATGAATTAGGCCTTAATCTCTGGATTTCACATGATTGGGCAGGGGCTCAGCCTTGGGTGGGCCTGGGAGGGCATAGGCCCACCCACTGGGGAGCCAAGCCCAGCCAATCCGAATGAGTTTTTCCCCACAAAAGGGCTTTATTACAGACAGATATACTCCCCATATCATGCTGTTTAATCAGCTTCTCATGCCACACCTGTCAGGTGGATGGATTATCTTGGCAAAGGAGAAATGCTCACTAACATGGATGTAAACAAATTTGTACACAAAATTAGAGAGAAATACGCTTTTTTGTGCGTATGGAACATTGTTCAGTATGGTTGTGAAGTACTTCAGATGTGCTTGATTGCTCAATGAACCAAAGGAAGTCCTAAAAGGTTTTCTTGCCCATTTAATCAAAGTCTGGATAATGAGTTAATTAGTTGAATCAATTGTATTAGTGCTGGATTGGAACCAAAGCCTGCAACAGCCTAGGACCAGGAAAGTTGACTTAATTAAAGCTTGTCTAACCTCTGACCTATCTCTCGCTCCCTCTGTAGCTTCCGTTCCCTAAAAAGCTTCCGTTTTTCTGAGTTTGTTCCTCGAGTCTACTCTCAGCTCAAAGAGTTCACCTACGCCTGCCTCCAGTACTATAAAGACCTGCACACACACACACACACACACAATTGGTGTCACTCACGTTTACTTCAAATGCATACTACAATACAGAGACGCGCACAAAGCCATCCCTTCCCCGCTCTCCATTGGCAAATCTGACCATATTTCCTGATTCCTGCTTACAAACAAAAATTTAAAGCAGGAAGCACCAGTGACTAGATCAATAAAAAAAGTTATAAGATGAAGCAGATGCTAAACTACAGGACTGTTTTGCGGACTGGAATGTGTTCCGGGATTCTTCCCGATGGCATTGAGGAGTACACCACATCAGTCACTGGCTTCATCAATAAGTGCATCGATGACGTCGTCCCCACAGCGACCGGACGAAAAGTTGAAGTCGGAAGTTTACATACACTTTAAGCCAAATACATTTAAACTCAGTTTTTTTCACAATTCCTGACATTTATTCACAGTAAAAATTCCCTGTCTTAGGTCAGTAAGGATCACCACTTTATTTTATGAATGTGAAATGTCAGAATAATAGTAGAGAGAATGATTTATTTCAGCTTTTATTTCTTTCATTACATTCCCAGTGGGTCAGAAGTTTGCATACACCCAATTAGTATTTGGTATCAATGCCTTTAAATTGTTCAACTTGGGTCAAACGTTTCGGGTAGCCTTCCACAAGCTTCCCACAATAAGTTGGTTTAATTTTGGCCCATTCCTCCTGACAGAGCTGGTGTAACTGAGTCAGGTTTGTAGGCCTCCTTGCTCGCACACGCTTTTTCAGTTCTGCCCACAAATGTTCTATAGGATTGAGGTCAGGGCTTTCTGATGTACACTCCAAAACCTTCACTTTGTTGTCCTTAAGCCATTTTGCCACAACTTTGGAAGTATGCTTGGGGTCATTGTCCATTTGGAAGACCCATTTGCGACCAAGTGTTAACTTCCTGACTGATGTCTTGAGATGTTGCTTCAATATATCCACATAATTTCCCTGCCTCATGATGCCATCTATTTTGTGAAGTGCACCAGTCCCTCCTGCAGCAAAGCACCCCCACAGCATGATGCTGCCACCCCCGTGCTTCACGGTTGGGATAGTGTTCTTTGGCATTATGGTCATTATAGCCAAACAGTTCTATTTTTGTTTCATCAGACCAGCGGACATTTCTCCAAAAAGTACAATCTTTGTCCCCATGTGCAGTTGCAAACCGTAGTCTGGCTTTTTATGGCAGTTTTGGAACAGTGGCTTCTTCCTTGCTGAGCGGCCTTTCAGGTTATCTCGATATAGGACTCGTTTTACTGTTGATATAGATACTTTTGTACCTGTTTCCTCCAGCATCCTCACAAGGTCCTTTGCTGGCCTTGAAATACATCCACAGGTACACCTCCAATTGACTCAAATGATGTCAATTAGCCTATCAGAAGCTTCTAAAGCCATGACATCATTTTCTGGAATTTTCCAAGCTGTTTAAAGGCATAGTCAACTTAGTGTATGTAAACTTCTGACCCACTGGAATTGTGATACAGTGAATGTCATGCACAAAGTAGATGTCCTAACCCGACTTGCCAAAACTATAGTTTG
>CM059798.1:24631893-24656893 GCA_030435695.1 Brachymystax lenok tsinlingensis
AAAGATACAGTGCAGGTACATGATGACATTATTGTGGACAAAAGAAAGTTTATTTAAAATTTGTCAAACTGCGGCCAAGCATCGATCATCATGTCACCTGAAGAATTTAAGCTCATCACTTCCTGTGAAGTTGATCATAATGTATTTAATCTGTAGCTAATAAACTGCATTGTTTCCCGAGTCGTAGTGGGAGGACCAATACCCAGTAACATCGCACCAGCACCGATTCATGGCAACAATGTATAGTGCCTTCGGGAAAGTATTCAGACTCCTTGACTTTTTCCACATTTTGTTACATTACAGCCTTATTCTAAAATGGGTTAAATAAATGTTTTCCCTCCCTAAATCTACACACAGTGACAAAGCGAAAACATTTTGTTATATATAAAAGTTATAAACAAATGCCTTATTTACATACGTATTCAGATCCTTTGCTATGAGAATCGAAATTGAGTTCAGGTGCATCCTGTTTCCACTCATCTTCCTTGAGATGTTTCTACAACTTGATTGGAGTCCACCTGTGGTAAATCTCAATCTGTATCTCAGTCCATTGCGTCCGCCAATGGCGCCCTTATTCTGCATCTGCGGTGAAAGGTGACAGAGCTAGAGCGATGTTTGTCAGACCTTGAGACATCCCGAAAATCGGTCTTCTCACGAAAACGTCTGTAGCATCCGAACGTTTTGGTCTACACACTAATAGGACCACTCTATGGAAAGGTGAGACTCTCACGAACACGTACACTACCGTTCAAAAGTTTGGGGTCACTTAGAAATGTTCTTATTTTCCATTAAAACATACATGAAATGAGTTGCAAAATGAATAGGAAATATAGGTTATAAATAAGGATTTTTAATTGAAATAATAATTGTGTCCAAAGAATCCTCCATTTGCAGCAGTTACAGCCTTGCAGACTTTTGGCATTCTAGTTGTCAATTTGGCAAAGTAATCTGTAGAGATTTCACCCCATGCTTCCTGAAGCACCTCCCACAAGTTGGATTGGCTTGATGGGCTCTTCTTACGTACCATACGGTCGAGCTGCTCCCACAACAGCTCAATAGGGTTGAGATCCGGTGACTGCGCTGGCCACTACATTATAGACAGAATACCATCTGACTGCTTCTTCCCTAAATAGTTATTGCATAGTTTGGAGCTGTGCTTTGGGTCATTGTCCTGTTGTAGGAGGAAATTGGCTCCAATTTAAGCGCCGTCCACAGGGTATTGCATTACAAAATGGAGTGAAAGCCTTCCTTCTTCAAGATCCCTTTTACCCTGTACAAATCTCCCACTTTACCACCACCAAAGCACCCCCAGACCATCACATTGCCTCCACCAGGCTGGACAGATGGCGTCAAGCACTCTTCCAGCATCTTTTCTGTGTCTCACGACTGTTCTTCTTTGTGATCCGAACAACACAAACTTAGATTTGTCTGTCCGTAACACTTTTTTCCAATCTTCCTCTGTCCAGTGTCTGTGTTCTTTTGCCCATCTTAATCTTTTATTTTTATTGGCCAGTCTGAGATATGGCTTTTTCTTTGCAACTCTGCCTAGGAGGCCAGCATCCCGGAGTCGCCTCTTCACTGTTGACGTTGAGACTGGTGTTTTGCGGGTACTATTTAATAAAGCTGCCAGTTGAGGACTTGTGAGGCATCTTTTTTCTCAAACTAGACACTCTAATGTACTTGTCCTCTTGCTCAGTTGTGCACCGGGGCCTCCCACTCCTCTTTGTATTCTGGTTAGAGACAGTTTGCGCTGTTCTGTGAAGGGGAGTAATACACAGCGTTGTACGAGATCTTCAGTTTCTTGGCAATTTCTCGCATGGAATAGCCTTCATTTCTCAGAACAAGAATAGACATGAGTTTCAGAGGAAAGTTCTTTGTTTCTAGTATAAAGAATGCCAGTTGTATTGCTTCTTTAATCAGAACAACAGTTTTCAGATGTGCTAACATAATTGCAAAAGGGTTTTCTAATGATCAATTAGCCTTTTCAAATTATAAACTTGGATTAGCTAACACAACGTGCCATTGGAACACAGGAGTGATGGTTGCTGATAATGGACCTCTGTACGCCTATTTAGATATTCCCCCCCAAAAAATCAGCCGTTTTCAGCTTCGATAGTCATTTACAACATTAACAATGTCTACATTGTATTTCTGATCAATTTGATGTTATTTTAATGGACAAAAAGTGTGTTTTTCTTTCAAAAACAAGGACTTCCTAACTGACCCCAAACGTGGTAGTGTACATGTTATTTTTCTCAAGCCTCATGACTCGTCTGAAGGTTGCCCGGTACCAAGGAAGAGATCAGAGACACCAACCTCTCCCTCAATGTGAGCAAGACAAAGGAGCTGATTGTGGACTACTGGAAAAGGAGGGCTGAACACGCTCTCATTCACATCGACGGGGCTGTAGTGGAGCGGGTCGAAAGTTTCAAGTTCCTTGGTGTCCACATCAACAACGAACTATCATGGTCCAAACACACCAAGACAGTCGTGAAGAGGGCACGACAACACCTTTCCCGCTCAGGAGACTGAAAAGATTTGGCATGGGTTCTCAGATCCTCAAAATGTTCTACAGCTGCGCCATCGAGAGCATCCTGACAAGTGGCATCACCGCCTGGTATGGCAACTGCTTGGCATCTCACCGTAAGGCGCTACAGAGGGTAGTGCGAACGGCCCTGTACATCACTGGGGCCAAGCTTTCTGCCATCCAGAACCTATATACTAGGTGGTGTCAGAGGAAGGCCCAAGAAACTGTTGAAGACTCCAGTCACCCAAGTCAGACTGTTCTCTCTGCTACCGCACGGCAAGCGGTACCGGAGTGCCAAGTCTAGGTCCAAAAGGCTCCTTAACAGCTTTTACCCCCAAGCCATAAGACTGCTGAACAATTAATCAAATGGCTACCCGGACTATTTACATTGACCCTGCTGCTACTCGCTGTTTATTATCTATCCATAGTCACTTCACAGCTACCTACATGTACAAATGACCTCAACGAACCTGTACCCCTCCACACTGACTCGGTACCGCTACGCCCTGTATGTTATAACTTTTTTGTTGTTGTTACTTTTTAACTTTTAGTTTATTTAATAGATATTTTCTTAACTCTATTTTCTTAAAACTGCATTGTTGGTTAAGGGCTTGTAAGTAAGAATTTCACTTGTTGTATTCGGCGTATGTGACAAATAACATTTGATTTGACCAGTTTAAAAAATGTATGGAAATACACTGAAAAAATATGTAAATGCAACATGCAACAATTTCAAAGATTTTACTTTGTTACAGTTCATAGAAGGAAATCAGTCAATTGAAATAAATTCATTAGTCCCTAATCTATGGATTTCAGATGACTGGGAATACAGATATGCATCTGTTGGTCACAGATACCTTAAACAAAATGGGCCTCACAATGGGCCTCAGGATCTCATCACGGTATTTCTGTGCATTCAAATTGCCATCGATAAAATGCAAAAAGCTTATGCCTGCCCACACCATAACCCCACCGTCACCATGGGACACTCTGTTCACAACGTTGATGTCAGCAAACCGCTCGCCCTCACAACGCCATACATGTGGTCTGCGGTTGTGAGGCCAGTTGGACGTAGAGCCAAATTCTCTAAAACGCCGTTTGAGGCATCTTATGGTAGAGAAATGAACATTCAAGTCTCCGGCTAAAGCTCTGGTGGACATTCCTGCAGTCAGCATGCCACTTGTATTTGGTAGCATTGCCTTTAAATCGCTCCCTCAAGACTTGACAACTTGAGACATCTGTGGTTGTGTGACAGAACTGCACATTTTAGTGTGGCTTTTCATTGTTCCCAGCACAAGGTGCACCTGTGTAATGATCATGCTATTTAATCAGCAGCTTCTTGATATGCCACACCTGTCAGGTGGATGGATTATCTTGGTGTTACGCACGCCTCTTGGAGGAGGGAACGCAACTCCCTGCTGCTCTAAATTCCCTGCGGAGTGAAAGAGGTATGGGACTGTAGGTGCGAGTAAGGATGACAAAAGCAGTAAGCGGTACCGTTAACAAGGAATTTATTCCGTCACACGGTAATTTTGGGGAAAAGGGGCTGAACGGAACCAAAGCAAAGAAAGTAAAGTCAAAGCCCTCTCCTATTTTACCTGCCTACCCACAACTTACCTAACTTAGCACCACCTGGTGCACTAACCAAAATACAGGGGGTGGTCCGTCCAGGTCTTACCTAGTGTGCATAGACAGTAAAATACTACGGGTTATGTATGCCCGCAGGCCTCTTGCCTAAGCACTCCCTAGGTGCCTTCCCCTTCCCCCCTGGGAACAAACACAGAAAAATACAAACAATCAATACGGACCTTTTGATAGACACCAGCAGGACCAGTTACAATATACTACAAAAGAACCTGTCTGAGCAACGACTATCAGCTCTATCAGAAACCAATCAACACTCAGGTTTAACCAAACAAACACTTCATCTTTAGCCATAAACCTCAGTCTCCTTCTCTCTCCTTTTTCTTCTCCCTTCTGAGCAACAGAACACTGGCTTATATAGCTGGAGAAGGTGTCTAATGGGATACAGCTGTATCCTGACGAGGGGCCGGGGTCAGCTCCAATTAGTAAATGGGGAGAATTTCAGGAAGCCATCCTGAAACACACACATAAAAGCAAAAGCACAACACAGAAACTGGGGAACGTAACACTTGGCAATGGAGAAATGCTCACAAACATGGATATAAACAAATGTGTGCACAAAATCTGAGAGAAATACGCTTTTTGTGCGTATGGAAAATTTCTGGGACCAACAATTGACATGTTGGGTTATATTTTTGTTCAGTGTATGTATGGAATTTTCTGTTAATAAATATGGGGAACATATTTCTGTGCTATCTGTTTTTCTATGAATCTGTATTCAAAACATCTGGGCTAATAGGAGTGAAGCCAAATTAATTGTTTCATGAAAAAAAACAGTTCCATATGTTAATAGCCTGTTACTTAACAGTATAATTATCTTTTTATTTTGTATTATTTAACCTTTATATACAGTTGAAGTCGGAAGTTTACATACACTTAGGTTGGAGTCATTAAAATTCGTTTTTTTAACCACTCAACAAATTTCTTGTTAACAAACTATAGTTTTGGCAAGTCGGTTAGGACATCTACTTTGTGCATGACACAAGTAATTTTTCCAACAATTGTTTACAGACAGATTATTTCTCTTATAATTCACTGTATCACAATTCCAGTGGGTCAGAAGTGTACATACACTAAGTTTACTGTGCCCTTAAACAGCTTGGAAAATTCCAGAAAAAGATGTAATGGCTTTAGAAGCTTCTGATAGGCTAATTGACATCATTTGAGTCCATAGGAGGTGTATCTGTGGGTGTCTTTCAAGGCTTACCGTCAAACTCAGTGCCTCTTTGCTTGACATCATGTGGAAATCAAAAGAAATCAGCCAAGACCTCAGAAAAAAAATAGACCTCCACAAGTCTGGTACATCCTTGGGAGCAATTTCCAAACGCCTGAAGGTACCACATTCATCTGTACAAACAATAATACCCAAGTATAAACACCATGGGACCACGCAGCCGTCATTCCGCTCAGGAAGGAGACGCGTTCTGTCTCCTAGAGATGAACGTACCTTCGTGCGAAAAGTGCAAATCAATCCCAGAACAACAGCAAAGGACCGTGTGAAGATGCTGGAGGAAACAGTTACAAAAGTATCTATATCCACAGTAAAACGAGTCTTATGTCAACATAACCTGAAAGGCCGCTCAGCAAGGAAGAAGCCACTGCTCCAAAACCGCCATAAAAAAAGCCAGACTACGGTTTGCAACTGCACATGGGGACAAAGATCATACTTTTTGGAGAAATGTCCTCTGGTCTGATGAAACAAAAATATAACTGTTTGGCCGTAATGACCATCATTACGGTTGGAGGAAAAAGGGGGAGGCTTGCAAGCCAAAGAACACCATCCCAACCGTGACGCACGGGGGGTGGCAGCATCATGTTGTTGGGGTGCTTTGCTGCAGGAGGGACTGGTGAATTTCACAAAATAGATGGCATCATGAGGAAGGAAAATTATGTGGATAAATTGAAGCAACATCTCAAGACATCAGTCAGGAAGTTAACACTTGGTCGCAAATGGGTCTTCCAAATGGACAATGACCCCAAGCATACTTCCAAAGTTGTGGCAGAATTACTTAAGGACAGCACAGTCAAGGTATTGGAGTGGCCATCACAAAGCCCTGACCTCAATCCTAAATGTGTGGAGCAAGGAGGCCTACAAACCTGACTCAGTTACACCAGCTCTGTCAGGAGGAATGGGCCAAAATTCATCCAACTTATTGTGGGAAGCGTGTGGAAGGCTAACCGAAACGTTTGACCCAAGTTGAACAATTTAATGGCAATGCTACCAAATACTAATTGAGTGTATGTAAACTTCTGACCCACTGGGAATGTGATGAAAGAGATAAAAGCTGAAATAAACCATTCTCTCTACTATTATTCTGACATTTCACATTCTTAAAACAAGTGGTGATCCTAACTGAACTAAGACAGGTAATTTTTCTAGGATTAAATGTCAGAAATTGTGAAAAACTGAGTTTTAATGTATTTGGCTAAGTTGTATGTAAACTTCCGACTTCAACTGTAACTAGGCAAGTCAGTTAAGATCAAATTCTTATTTACAATGACGGCCTCCCCCTGCCAAACCCTCCTGTAACCCGGACGATGCTGGGCCAATTGTGCGCCGCCCTGTGGGACTCCCGATCGTGGCCGGTTGTGACACAGCCCCTCCCTCTCCCGTTACTCCCCGGTCAACGGTTGCTCTCTCTCCCGTAGACTGCCGATAAGTACAGTAGACCGTAACCCCGTAACAATGACCACAGAGCATGAGACTTATGCAGCACGATCGCCTGGTTTGGTAGAAACGTTTGGCTGTTTCGGTATGGACTGACTGCCTGGCTGGCTTTGACTGATTGACAGTAAATTAGGTTCCTTTTGCAACAGAAACATTTCCCTTCTCTTTTCCTTAAGGCCCATCTGTGTGTCCTTGACATTATAACCTCTAACTGGTCCCTCTCGACCCTGTTCTCCGAGTCCCTCTCAACCCCGTTCTCCGAGTCCTTCTCGACCCTGTTCTCCGAGACCCTATCGACCCCGTTCTCCAAGTCCTTCTCGACCCTGTTCTCCGAGTCCCTCTCAACCCCGTTCTCCGAGTCCTTCTAGACCCCGTTCTCTGAGTCCTTCTAGACCCCGTTCTCCGAGTCCTTCTAGACCCCGTGCATGAGAACACATGCAAAGAGTGTGTGGCTCGTTGAATTTCACTTCCAGTATGCCCGGTTAATCAGTGAGCTACTCTGTAATAGTCACTGACAGCCACTGGTGTGTGTGTGGGTAATGCGTGTGTGTCGCTTCCTAAAAGCATCCCTGTTCTGCTTTGTTAAAGTTATTTTCCATGTTGTTATTTGTTGTTATGCCAAACAGTTTTGGCTTTGAGGGTTATATTGCATAAACATGGTTGGCTCAGGTCACAGGGTTTCCGTGTCACCACCTCTTCTAGAGGACTTTGGAATTGTTCTAGGTATCCTAGCTCAACACAGACCTTCCTTCTGGGTATTCTAGGCCAGCACATACCTTCTTACTGGGTCACCTGTAAGTATTCTAGCTCACACAATATCATTGTTACACATCTGAAACCTGCTAAAGTCTTAATGACACGGTTATGTAACCTCACTCCTTCTCTCTCCCTATCTCTATCCCTCCCTCACTCCCTCTCTCACTCTCCCTATCTCCATCCCTCCCTCACTCCTTCTCTCTCCCTATCTCCCTCCCTCACTTTTTCTCTCTCCTTATCTCCATCCCTCCCTCACTCCCTCTCTCACTCTCCCCATCTCCACCCCTCCCTCACTCCTTCTCTCTCCCTATCTCTATCCCTCCCTCACTCCCTCTCTCACTCTCCCCATCTCCATCCCTCCCTCACTCTTTCTCTCTCACTCTCCCCATCTCCATCCCTCCCTCACTCCTTCTCTCTCCCCATCTCCACCCCTCCCTCACTCCTTCTCTCTCCCTATCTCCCTCCCTCCCTCACTCTTTCTCTCTCCCTATCGCCCTCCCTCCCTCACTCCTTCTCTCTCCCATCTCCACCCCTCCCTCACTCCTTCTCTCTCCCTATCTCCCTCCCTCCCTCACTCTTTCTCTCTCCCTATCTCCCTCCCTCCCTCACTCTTTCTCTCTCCCTATCTCCCTCCCTCCCTCACTCTTTCTCTCTCCCTATCTCCCTCCCTCCCTCACTCTTTCTCTCTCCCTATCTCCCTCCCTCCCTCACTCTTTCTCTCTCCCTATCTCCACCCCTCCCTCACTCCTTCTCTCTCCCTATCTCCATCCCATTTCGTAATGAAAGTGTCTTATCATAGCTCCCCTGCACCCCTCCCCAGTCTAATAGTTACCAGTCATCCATCTGTCTTGAACCCTAAAACAAACCCACTACTGTCAACCAGAATCAGACACACACTTCTGTGTGTGTGTGTGTGTGTGTGCGCAGTCCAGATGCCCAGTTCCCCCTTCGGCTCACCCTAACACACTTCCACCTGTGTGTGTTCAGGATATGTAAATAGAATTAAGCCCATTTCACGCTCAGTCTCTCTCCATGGTGATTGACCCTGGGTTTATTTTGAGTACGTTTTTGTGTGTGTGTGTGTGTGTGTGTGTGCGTTTGCGTGCGTGTTTGTGACCGACCGGCTCAATTCTCAAGCTTTTAGCCCCACCTGTCTCTTTAAGGATTCCTGTGAGGTCACGTACTCAACAACCAATGATTTCAAGACTAAAGGCTGGTTTATACAGGCAGGGGAGAGCCTTGGGTTAGAGGTTACAGTGTGTTAGCATATTTAATCTGGAGTGGCAGAGTGTTCTCTGGGCGTTTGTAAACTCCGAGCGTTGTCAGGCCTTCATTGTCGAATTGCTGCAAAAGAAACCACTACTAAAGGACAGCAATAATAAGTAGAGACTTACTTGGGCCCAGAAACACGAGCAATGGACATTAGACCATCTGTCCTTTTGGTCTAAGTCCAAATGTGAGATTTTTGGTTCCAACCGCCGTGTCTTTGTGAGACGCAGAGTAGGTGAACGGATGATCTCCTCATGTGTGGTTCCCACCGTGAAGCATGGAGGAGGAGGTGGGATGGTGTGAGGGTGCTTTGCTTGTGACACTGTCTGTGATTTATTTAGAATCCAAGGCACACTTAACCAGCATGGCTACCACAGCATTCTCTGTCTGGTTTGCACAATGGACTAGTCTCGGCCTCCCCAGTGGACTAGTCTCGGCCTCTGCAGTGGACTAGTCTGGGCCCCCCGCAGTGGACTAGTCTGGGCCCCCCGCAGTGGACTAGTCTGGGCCCCCCACAGTGGACTAGTCTCGACCCCCCGCAGTGGACTAGTCTCGGCCCCCCACAGTGGACTAGTCTCGGCCCCCCACAGTGCTCCAGAGTCCAATGGTGGCGAGCTTTACACCACTCCAGCCGACACTTGGCATCGAGCATGTTGATCTTAGGCTTGTGTGCTGCTGCTCAGCCATGAAACCCATTTCATGAAACTCCCATAAAACCGTTATTGTGCTGACGTTGCTTCCAGAGGCAGTTTGGAACTCGTTAGTGAGTGTTGCAACCGAAGACAGACGATTTTTAGGTGCTACGCGCTTCCACGCTTGGCGGTCCCATTGTGTGAGTATTTCTAGCCTACCACTTCGCGGCTGAGCCGTTGTTGCTCCTAGACGTCTCCACTTCTCTATAACAGCACTTACAGTTGACCGGGGCAGCTCTAGCAGGGCAGAAACGTTACGAATTGACTTGTTGGAAAGGTGGCATATTATGATGGTCCACATTCAAAATCACTGAGCTCTTCAGTAAGGGTTTTCTACCACATACTATTGCTACTGCTCGACCCCCCATCTATACACTTTAACTTCATAGTCATTGTATCATTTCAAATCCAAAGTGCTTGAGTACCAAACCAAAACAACAAAGTGTGTCACTTGTCCCAATACTTTTGGATATCACTGTGTCTTCATGGTTTAGAGAACCTATGTTGTCGACTTGTCTCCGAGCGTTTTGTGACCATCGCAATTCACCTTGACTTTTATAAATATTATCAGAATGGATCTTTTAGATCATCAGGATGCAGTCTGGGAACGTTTGAGGGAGTTTATTATTTTTTTTATTGTTTTGACAAGGAAAATTAACTGTGTTTTAGGTTATGCTGGTGTGTGTTTAGGTTATGCTGGTGTGTGTTTAGGTTATGCTGGTGTGTGTTTAGGTTATGCTGGTGTGTGTTTAGGTTATGCTGGTGTGTGTTTTAGGTTATGCTGGTGTGTGTTTAGGTTATGCTGGTGTGTGTTTAGGTTATGCTGGTGTGTGTTTAGGTTATGCTGGTGTGTGTTTAGGTTATGCTGGTGTGTGTTTAGGTTATGCTGGTGTGTGTTTAGGTTATGCTGGTGTGTGTTTAGGTTATGCTGGTGTGTGTTTTAGGTTATGCTGGTGTGTGTTTTAGGTTATGCTGGTGTGTATTTGGGTTATGCTGGTGTGTGTTTTAGGTTATGCTGGTGTGTGTTTAGGTTATGCTGGTGTGTGTTTAGGTTATGCTGGTGTGTGTTTAGGTTATGCTGGTGTGTGTTTTAGGTTATGCTGGTGTGTGTTTAGGTTATGCTGGTGTGTGTTTAGGTTATGCTGGTGTGTGTTTAGGTTATGCTGGTGTGTGTTTAGGTTATGCTGGTGTGTGTTTAGGTTATGCTGGTGTGTGTTTAGGTTATGCTGGTGTGTGTTTAGGTTATGCTGGTGTGTGTTTAGGTTATGCTGGTGTGTGTTTAGGTTATGCTGGTGTGTGTTTAGGTTATGCTGGTGTGTGTTTTAGGTTATGCTGGTGTGTGTTTAGGTTATGCTGGTGTGTTTTTTTGGTTATGCTGGTGTGTGTTTAGGTTATGCTGGTGTGTGTTTAGGTTATGCTGGTGTGTGTTTTAGGTTATGCTGGTGTGTGTTTTAGGTTATGCTGGTGTGTGTTTAGGTTATGCTGGTGTGTGTTTAGGTTATGCTGGTGTGTGTTTAGGTTATGCTGGTGTGTGTTTAGGTTATGCTGGTGTGTGTTTAGGTTATGCTGGTGTGTGTTTAGGGTATACTGGTGTGTGTTTAGGGTATACTGGTGTGTGTGTGTGTGTGTGTGTGTGTGTGTGTGTGTGTGTGTGATTATAACAGATGTGTGTGTGTGATTATAACAACAGATGTGTTCCTGCTCTTGTATAACGTGTGTGTGTGTGTGTGTGTATGTGTGTGATTATAACGGGTATGTGTGTGTGTGACTATAGCAGATGTGTTCCTGCTCTTGTATAACGTGTGTGTGTGTGTGTGTGTGTGATTATAACAGATGTGTGTGTGTGTGATTATAGCAGATGTGTTCCTGCTCTTGTATAACGTGTGTGTGTGTGTGTGTGTGTTTCCATTCTGAGCCATAACCCAGTCCCATTGATGAATGAAGGTGATTATACATTCCGAGTCACGATGGAAACTGTTTATTGGTTAGTCACCACAGCGCTGTGTGTGTGTTGCTCTCTCTAATCATTGTTAATAGTGTGGCTAGCCCACCACTGCTCTGACTAGGCCCCTCGATGAAACACTCTACTCCCACCTCTCTCCTTTCTTCCGTTCTTTCTCGGAAGGCGGATGGCGGTTTGAAGGCAAAGACCGGTCATCGGAAGACACACACACACACACACACGCACACGCACGCACACACGCACACGCGCACACACGCACGCACGCACGCACGCACGCACACACGCACACACGCACGCACACACGCACACACGCACACACGCACACACACACACACACACACACCCTTATTCTAGCGGTTATTGTATGTTCATGCAGTTCTCTGTCTTCCTCTTCATCATCTTAACTGCACCTGAAGTGGACCTGATTGGGGTGTGATAGCAGACTTTGTTCCTGGAGACGAGGGAGGAAGGAGAGACGAGGGAGGAAGGAGAGACGAGGGAGGAAGGAGAGACGAGGGAGGAAGGAGAGAAAAAAGAAGGGGAAAGACGAAAGGGGTGGGCCGATGGAAGGGGTGGGCCGTTGGAAGGGGTGGGCCGATGGAAGGGGTGGGCGATGGAAGGGGTGGGCAGTTGGAAGGGGTGGGCCGATGGAAGGGGTGGGCCGATGGAAGGTGGGTGGGCCGATGGAAGGGGTGAACCGTTGGAAGGGGTGGGCGATGGAAGGGTGGGCGTTGGAAGGGTGGGCGATGGAAGGTGGGCGTTGGAAGGGGTGGGCGTTGGAAGGGTGGGCCGATGGAAGGGGTGGGCGATGGAAGGGGTGAACCGTTGGAAGTGGTGGGCGATGGAAGGGTGGTGGTGGGCGTTGGAAGGTGGGCGATGGAAGGTGGGCCGCTGGAAGGTGGGCGATGGAAGGATGGGCCGCTGGAAGGTGGGCCGATGGAAGGTGGGCGATGGAAGGTGGGCCGCTGGAAGGTGGGCCGATGGAAGGGTGGGCGATGGAAGGGGTGAACCGTTGGAAGGGTGGGCGATGGAAGGGTGGGCCGTTGGAAGGGTGGGCGATGGAAGGGGTGGGCGTTGGAAGGGTGGGCGTTGGAAGGGTGGGCCGATGGAAGGGTGAACCGTTGGAAGGGGTGGGCGATGGAAGGGGTGGGCGTTGGAAGGTGGGCGATGGAAGGGTGGGCGTTGGAAGGGGTGGGCCGTTGGAAGGGTGAACCATTGAAAGGGGTGGGCCGATGGAAGGTGGGCGTTGGAAGGTGGGCGTTGGAAGGTGAACCATTGGAAGGGGTGAACCATTGAAAGGTGGGCCGATGGAAGGGTGGGCCGCTTGAAGGGGTGGGCCGTTAGAAGGGGTGGGCGATGGAAGGGTGGGCCGATGGAAGGGGTGGGCGATGGAAGGGTGAACCATTGAAAGGGGTGGGCCGATGGAAGGTGGGCGATGGAAGGGGTGAACCATTGAAAGGGGTGGGCCGATGGAAGGGGTGGGCCGTTGGAAGGGGTGGGCCGTTGGAAGGGGTGGGCCGTTTGAAGGGGTGAACCGTTTGAAGGGGTGGGCCGTTGGAAGGGGTGAACCATTGAAAGGGGTGGGCGATAGAAGGTGAACCATTGAAAGGTGGGCGATGGAAGGTGGGCCGATGGAAGGGTGAACCATTGAAAGGGGTGGGCCGATGGAAGGGGTGGGCCGTTGGAAGGGTGGGCCGTTGGAAGGGGTGAACCATTGGAAGGTGAACCATTGAAAGGTGGGCCGATGGAAGGTGGGCGCTTGAAGGTGGTGGGCGTTAGAAGGTTGGGCCGATGGAAGGTGGGCCGATGGAAGGTGGGCGTTGGAAGGTGTACCGCTTGAAGGTGAACCGTTTGAAGGGGTGGGCCGTTGGAAGGGGTGAACCATTGAAAGGGGTGGGCGATGGAAGGGGTGAACCGTTTGAAGGGTGGGCGTTGGAAGGTGGGCCGATGGAAGGGTGGGCCGTTGAAGGGGTGGGCGATGGAAGGGTGGGCGATGGAAGGGGTGGGCGTTGGAAGGGTGGGCGATGGAAGGGTGGGCCGATGGAAGGTGGGCCGATGGAAGGTGGGCCGTTGGAAGGGGTGGGCGATGGAAGGGTGGGCGATGGAAGGGTGGGCCGATGGAAGGTGGGCTGATGGAAGGTGAACCATTGAAAGGTGGGCGATGGAAGGGTGAACCGTTTGAAGGTGGGCCGATGGAAGGGGTGGGCCGATGGAAGGGGTGGGCGTTGGAAGGGGTGGGCGATGGAAGGGGTGGGCCGATGGAAGGGGTGAACCGTTTGAAGGGGTGGGCCGATGGAAGGGGTGGGCCGTTGGAAGGGGTGGGCCGATGGAAGGGGTGGGCCGATGGAAGGGTTGAACCGTTGAAAGGGGTGGGCCGATGGAAGGGGTGGGCCGTTGGAAGGGCTGGGCCATTGGAAGGGGTGGGCCGTTGGAAGGGGTGGGCCGTTGGAAGGGGTGAACCGTTGGAAGGTGGGCCGTTGGAAGGGGTGGGCCGTTGGAAGGGTGAACCGTTGGAAGGGCTGGGCCGCTGGAAGGTGAACCAGTTTGAAGGGGTGGGCCGTTGGAAGGGTGAACCATTGAAAGGGGTGGGCCGATGGAAGGGGTGGGCCGATGGAAGGGTGGGCCGTTGGAAGGGGTGGGCCGTTGGAAGGGGTGAACCGCTTGAAGGGGTGGGCCGTTGGAAGGGGTGTACCGTTTGAAGGGGTGAACCGTTTGAAGGGGTGGGCCGTTAGAAGGGGTGAACTAGTTTGAAGGGGTGAACCGTTTGAAGGGGTGGGCCGTTGGAAGGGGTGAACCGTTTGAAGGGGTGGGCCGTTGGAAGGGGTGAACCATTGGAAGGGGTGGGCCGATGGAAGGGGTGAACCGTTGAAAGGGGTGGGCCGATGGAAGGGGTGGGCCGTTGGAAGGGGTGAACCGTTGAAAGGGGTGGGCCGATGGAAGGGGTGGGCCGTTGGAAGGGCTGGGCCGTTGGAAGGGCTGGGCCGTTGGAAGGGGTGGGCCGTTGGAAGGTGGGCGATGGAAGGGGTGAACCGCTGAAAGGGGTGGGCCGATGGAAGGGGTGGGCCGCTGAAGGGCTGGGCCGTTGGAAGGTGGGCCGTTGGAAGGTGGGCCGCTGGAAGGTGGGCCGTTGGAAGGTGAACCAGTTTGAAGGGTGGGCCGTTGGAAGGTGAACCATTGAAAGGGGTGGGCCGATGGAAGGGCTGAACCGTTTGAAGGGGTGGGCCGATGGAAGGGGTGGGCCGATGGAAAGGGTGGGCCGTTGGAAGGGGTGGGCCGTTGGAAGGTGGGCCGCTGGAAGGGTGGGCCGATGGAAGGGTGGGCCGTTGGAAGGGTGGGCCGTTGGAAGGGGTGAACCGTTTGAAGGGGTG
Source organism: Brachymystax lenok tsinlingensis (assembly GCA_030435695.1). NCBI lineage: Eukaryota > Metazoa > Chordata > Actinopteri > Salmoniformes > Salmonidae > Brachymystax > Brachymystax lenok. The sequence goes on from CM059798.1 coordinate 24,646,781, forward strand.
GGCCGTTGGAAGGTGTACCGCTTGAAGGGTGAACCGTTTGAAGGGGTGGGCCGTTGGAAGGTGGGCCGATGGAAGGTGGGCGATGGAAGGTGGTGAACCGTTGGAAGGGGTGGGCCGATGGAAGGGGTGGGCCGATGGAAGGGTGGGCCGTTGGAAGGTGGGCGATGGAAGGGTGGGCCGATGAAAGGGGTGGGCCGCTGGAAGGGTGGGCCGTTAGAAGGGGTGAACCAGTTTGAAGGGGTGAACCGCTTGAAGGGGTGGGCCGTTGGAAGGGGTGAACCGCTTGAAGGGTGGGCCGTTGGAAGGTGAACCATTGGAAGGTGGGCGATGGAAGGTGAACCGTTGAAAGGGGTGGGCCGATGGAAGGGTGGGCCGTTGGAAGGTGAACCGTTGAAAGGGTGGGCCGTTGGAAGGGCTGGGCCGTTGGAAGGGCTGGGCCGTTGGAAGGGGTGGGCCGTTGGAAGGGGTGGGCCGATGGAAGGGGTGAACCGTTGAAAGGGGTGGGCCGATGGAAGGGTTGGGCCGTTGGAAGGGCTGGGCCGTTGGAAGGGCTGGGCCGTTGGAAGGGGTGGGCCGTTGGAAGGGTGGGCCGTTGGAAGGGTGGGCCGTTGGAAGGGGTGGGCCGTTGGAAGGGGTGAACCGTTGGAAGGGGTGGGCCGTTGGAAGGGGTGGGCCGTTGGAAGGGGTGAACCGTTGGAAGGGCTGGGCCGTTGGAAGGGGTGAACCAGTTTGAAGGGTTGGGCCGTTGGAAGGGGTGAACCATTGAAAGGGGTGGGCTGATGGAAGGGCTGAACCGTTTGAAGGGGTGGGCGATGGAAGGGTGGGCGATGGAAGGGGTGGGCCGATGGAAGGTGGGCCGATGAAAGGGGTGGGCCGTTGGAAGGGATGGGCCTTTAGAAGGGGTGAACCAGTTTGAAGGGGTGAACCGTTTGAAGGGGTGGGCCGTTGGAAGGGGTGAACCGCTTGAAGGGTGGGCGTTGGAAGGTGAACCATTGGAAGGGTGGGCCGATGGAAGGGTGAACCGTTGAAAGGGGTGGGCCGTTGGAAGGGGTGGGCCGTTGGAAGGGTGAACCATTGAAAGGGGTGGGCCGATGGAAGGGGTGGGCCGTTGGAAGGGGTGGGCCGTTGGAAGGGGTGAACCATTGGAAGGGGTGAACCATTGAAAGGGGTGGGCCGATGGAAGGGGTGGGCCGTTTGAAGGGTGGGCCGTTAGAAGGGGTGGGCCGATGGAAGGGTGGGCCGATGGAAGGTGGGCGTTGGAAGGGTGTACCGCTTGAAGGGGTGAACCGTTTGAAGGGTGGGCCGTTGGAAGGGTGAACCATTGAAAGGGGTGGGCGATGGAAGGGTGAACCGTTTGAAGGGGTGGGCCGTTGGAAGGGGTGGGCGATGGAAGGTGGGCCGTTGGAAGGGGTGGGCGATGGAAGGGTGGGCCGTTGGAAGGGTGGGCCGATGGAAGGGTGGGCGATGGAAGGTGGGCGATGGAAGGGGTGGGCTGATGGAAGGTGAACCATTGAAAGGGGTGGGCGATGGAAGGGTGAACCGTTTGAAGGGTGGGCCGATGGAAGGGGTGGGCCGATGGAAGGTGGGCCGTTGGAAGGGTGGGCGATGGAAGGGGTGGGCGATGGAAGGTGAACCGTTTGAAGGTGGGCCGATGGAAGGGTGGGCCGTTGGAAGGGGTGGGCCGATGGAAGGGGTGGGCCGATGGAAGGGTTGAACCGTTGAAAGGGGTGGGCCGATGGAAGGGGTGGGCCGTTGGAAGGGCTGGGCCATTGGAAGGGGTGGGCCGTTGGAAGGGTGGGCCGTTGGAAGGGGTGAACCGTTGGAAGGGGTGGGCCGTTGGAAGGGGTGGGCCGTTGGAAGGGGTGAACCGTTGGAAGGGCTGGGCCGTTGGAAGGGGTGAACCAGTTTGAAGGGGTGGGCCGTTGGAAGGGGTGAACCATTGAAAGGGTGGGCGATGGAAGGTGGGCCGATGGAAGGGTGGGCCGTTGGAAGGGTGGGCCGTTGGAAGGGGTGAACCGTTTGAAGGGTGGGCCGTTGGAAGGTGTACCGCTTTGAAGGGGTGAACCGCTTGAAGGGGTGGGCCGTTAGAAGGGGTGAACTAGTTTGAAGGGTGAACCGTTTGAAGGGGTGGGCGTTGGAAGGGTGAACCGTTTGAAGGGGTGGGCCGTTGGAAGGGTGAACCATTGGAAGGGTGGGCCGATGGAAGGGTGAACCGTTGAAAGGGTGGGCCGATGGAAGGGTGGGCCGTTGGAAGGGTGAACCGTTGAAAGGGGTAGGCCGATGGAAGGTGGGCGTTGGAAGGGCTGGGCCGTTGGAAGGGCTGGGCGTTGGAAGGGGTGGGCCGTTGGAAGGGGTGGGCGATGGAAGGGGTGAACCGTTGAAAGGGGTGGGCCGATGGAAGGGTGGGCCGTTGGAAGGGCTGGGCCGTTGGAAGGGCTGGGCCGTTGGAAGGTGGGCCGTTGGAAGGTGGGCCTTTGGAAGGTGAACCAGTTTGAAGGGTGGGCCGTTGGAAGGGTGAACCATTGAAAGGTGGGCGATGGAAGGGCTGAACCGTTTGAAGGGTGGGCGATGGAAGGGTGGGCGATGGAAAGGGTGGGCCGTTGGAAGGGTGGGCCGTTGGAAGGGGTGGGCCGTTGGAAGGGGTGGGCCGATGGAAGGGGTGGGCCGTTGGAAGGGGTGGGCCGTTGGAAGGGGTGAACCGTTTGAAGGGGTGGGCCGTTGGAAGGGGTGTACCGTTTGAAGGGGTGAACCGTTTGAAGGGGTGGGCCGTTGGAAGTGGTGGGCCGATGGAAGGGGTGGGCGATGGAAGGGGTGAACCGTTGGAAAGGGGTGGGCGATGGAAGGGGTGGGCCGATGGAAGGGGTGGGCCGTTGGAAGGGGTGGGCCGATGGAAGGGGTGGGCCGATGAAAGGGGTGGGCCGTTGGAAGGGGTGGGCCGTTAGAAGGGGTGAACCAGTTTGAAGGGGTGAACCGTTTGAAGGGTGGGCCGTTGGAAGGGTGAACCGCTTGAAGGGGTGGGCCGTTGGAAGGTGAACCATTGGAAGGTGGGCCGATGGAAGGGGTGAACCGTTGAAAGGGGTGGGCCGATGGAAGGGTGGGCCGTTGGAAGGGGTGAACCGTTGAAAGGGGTGGGCCGATGGAAGGGGTGGGCCGTTGGAAGGGCTGGGCCGTTGGAAGGGCTGGGCCGTTGGAAGGGGTGGGCCGATGGAAGGGGTGAACCGTTGAAAGGGGTGGGCCGATGGAAGGGTTGGGCCGTTGGAAGGGCTGGGCCGTTGGAAGGGCTGGGCCAATGGAAGGTGGGCCGTTGGAAGGGTGGGCCGTTGGAAGGTGGGCGTTGGAAGGGTGGGCCGTTGGAAGGGTGGGCCGTTGGAAGGTGAACCGTTGGAAGGGCTGGGCCGTTGGAAGGGGTGAACCAGTTTGAAGGGGTGGGCCGTTGGAAGGGGTGAACCATTGAAAGGGGTGGGCTGATGGAAGGGCTGAACCGTTTGAAGGGGTGGGCCGATGGAAGGGGTGGGCCGATGGAAGGGGTGGGCCGATGAAAGGGGTGGGCCGTTGGAAGGGTGGGCCGTTAGAAGGGGTGAACCAGTTTGAAGGGGTGAACCGCTTGAAGGGGTGGGCTGCTGGAAGGGGTGAACCGCTTGAAGGTGGGCCGTTGGAAGGTGAACCATTGGAAGGGTGGGCGATGGAAGGGGTGAACCGTTGAAAGGGGTGGGCCGATGGAAGGGTGGGCCGTTGGAAGGGGTGAACCGTTGAAAGGGGTGGGCCGATGGAAGGGGTGGGCCGTTGAAGGGGTGGGCCGTTGGAAGGGCTGGGCCGTTGGAAGGGGTGGGCCGTTGGAAGGGGTGGGCCGATGGAAGGGGTGAACCGTTGAAAGGGTGGGCCGATGGAAGGGTTGGGCCGTTGGAAGGGCTGGGCGTTGGAAGGGCTGGGCCGTTGGAAGGGTGGGCCGTTGGAAGGGTGGGCCGTTGGAAGGGGTGGGCCGTTGGAAGGTGGGCCGTTGGAAGGTGAACCGCTGGAAGGGCTGGGCCGTTGGAAGGGGTGAACCAGTTTGAAGGGGTGGGCGTTGGAAGGTGAACCATTGAAAGGTGGGCTGATGGAAGGGCTGAACCGCTTGAAGGGGTGGGCCGATGGAAGGGGTGGGCCGATGGAAGGGGTGGGCTGATGGAAGGGGTGGGCCGTTGGAAGGGGTGGGCGATGGAAGGGTGGGCTGTTGGAAGGGTGGGCGTTGGAAGGGGTGAACCGTTTGAAGGTGGGCCGATGGAAGGGGTGGGCCGATGGAAGGGGTGAACCATTGGAAGGGTGGGCGATGGAAGGGGTGGGCCGATGGAAGGGGTGGGCCGTTGGAAGGGGTGGGCCGTTGGAAGGGGTGAACCGTTTGAAGGGGTGGGCCGTTGGAAGGTGTACCGTTTGAAGGGGTGAACCGTTTGAAGGGGTGGGCCGTTAGAAGGTGTGAACCAGTTTGAAGGGGTGAACCGTTTGATGGGGTGGGCCGTTGGAAGGGGTGAACCGTTTGAAGGGGTGGGCCGTTGGAAGGGTGAACCATTGGAAGGGTGGGCCGATGGAAGGGTGGGCCGATGGAAGGGGTGAACCGTTGAAAGGGGTGGGCCGATGGAAGGGTGGGCGTTGGAAGGGCTGGGCCGTTGGAAGGGCTGGGCCGTTGGAAGGGGTGGGCCGTTGGAAGGGTGGGCCGTTGGAAGGGGTGGGCCGTTGGAAGGGTGGGCCGTTGGAAGGGGTGAACCGTTGGAAGGGGTGTGCCGTTGGAAGGGGTGGGCCGTTGGAAGGGGTGAACCGTTGGAAGGGCTGGGCCGTTGGAAGGGGTGAACCATTGGAAGGGGTGGGCCTTTCCCAACCAGCCTTAGTTTTAACCCTGACCTCATCAGGGATTCCATCTGAACACAATGAAGCAATTGACATTGGAAGCACTAGAGGAATACCTATGTATTTTACTGTCTCTCTCTCAGCCTGTAAGCACCTCTCTGCTACATTCATTAATTAAACAGATGGCTCATTCATCAAAAAACACACTAATATTGATATTTTAATTATTTTTTAATTGGCAAGTTTAACAAACTTAGGCAGAGTTGCAAAGAAAAAGCCATTTCTCAGACTGGCCAATGAAAAGAGAAGATTAAGATGGGCAAAAGAACACAGACACTGGACAGAGGAACTCTGCCTAGAAGGCCAGCATCCCGGAGTCGCCACTTCACTGTTGACGTTGAGACTGGTGTTTTGCGAGTACTATTTAATGAATATGCCAGTTGAGGACTTGTGAGGCATCTGTTTCTCTAACTAGACACTCTAATGTACTTGTCCTCTTGTTCAGTTGTGCACCGGGGCCTCCCACTCCTCTTTCTATTCTGGTTAGAGCCAGTTTGCTCTGTTCTGTGAAGGGAGTAGTACACAGCGTTGTACGAGATCTTCAGTTTTTTGGCAATTTCTCGCATGGAATAGCCTTCATTTCTCAGAACAAGAATAGACTGACGAGTTTCAGAAGAAAGTTCTTTGTTTCTGGCCATTTTGAGCCTGTAATCGAACCCACAAATGCTGATACTCAGCTAGTCTAAAGAAGGCCAGTTTTATTGCTTCTTTAATCAGAACAAAAGGGTTTTCTAATGATTAGCCTTTTAAAATGATAAACTTAGATTAGCTAACGCAACGTGTCTTTGGAGGAGTGATGGTTGCTTATAATGGGTCCTCTGTACGCCTATGTAGATATTCCATAATAATCTGCAGTTTCCAGCTACAATAGTCATTTACAACATTAACAATGTCTACACTGTATTTCTGATCAATTTGATGTTATTTAATGGACAAAAAGTGTGCTTTTCTTTCAAAAACAAGGACATTTCTAAGTGTCTCCAAAATTTGAACGGTAGTGTATGTGTTTTGTCTTTACACCCACTGCTATATTGTGGATAAAGAGTTACCTGTCTTACAGTCAGGAATTCCCCAGGGCAGCTGTCTAGGCCCCTTACTTTTTTCAATATTTACTAACGACATGCCACTGGCTTTGAGTAAAGCGTTTCTATGAATGCAGATAACTCAACACTATACACGTCAGCTACTACAGCGAGTGAAATCCCTGCAACACTCAAAGAGCTGCAGTCAGTTTCAGAATGGGTGGAAAGGAATAAGTTATTCCTAAATATTTCAAAAACTAAAAGCATTGTATTTGGGATAAATAATTCACTAAACCTCAACTAAATCTTGTAATAAATTATGTGGAAATTGAGCAAGTTGAGGTGACTAAACTACTTGGAGTAGCACTGGAATGTAAACTGTCATGGTTAAAACATATTGATGCAGTAGTAGCTAAGTGTTTTCCGGCCCTGACAGAGATGGCCGCCTCGCTTCACGTTCTCAGGAAGCTGTGCAAAATTTAGTTTTTTTATGGATTACTTCTTACATTGTGTAACGTCCAGGCCTGGTTTAGCAGGCTGGTGTTTAGTTTTGTGTTTTGGGTTAGAAGGGTTTTGTGTTCTAGGTGTTATATTTCTATGTTGGGTTAATGGTTCCCAATTAGAGGCAGCTGATTGTTGTTACCATATATATGTTTGTGCTTTTCACTGGGGTTTTGTGGGTCATTGTTTTCTAGTATGTTTATTTGTATGTGTGTGCCTGTTTAGCCACACCGTAGTTACGATCTTTATTGATTATTGTTTTGCCAGTTACGTTACGTTTAAATAAAGCATGTATACTGGAAGCATCGCTGCATCTTGGTCCGTCCCGAAAGAAGATCGTGACAGAATGACCCACCATAAAAGGACCAAGCAGCGAGAGAATCAGGATTTCTGGACATGGGAAGAAATCCTGGCTGGAAAGGGACCCTGGAGGAAGGCTGATGAGTATTGCCGTCCCAGGGAAGGTTTGGAGCTAGCGATGACTGAGCGGCAGAAGTATGCGGGAGCACGGCTGGCGAGGAAGCCCGAGAGGCAGCCCCAAGACATTTTTTGGAGGGGGGCACACGGGGAGGTTGTGTGAGCCAGGTTGGAGACCTGAGCCAACTCCCCGTGCTTTCCGGAGTGAGCGTGACACTGGTCAGGCACCGGGTCATGTTATGAAGCGCACGGTGTCTCCGGTGCTCGTTCAGAGACCGGTACGGACTGTCCTTGCTCCACGCATCAGGCTCCCTGTGCGCATCGTGAGCCCAGCACGTCCTGTTCCTGCTCCGTGCACAAGGCCCCCTGTGTGCATCGTGAGCCCAGCACGTTCTGTTCCTGCTCCGCGCACCAGGCCCCCTGTGCGCATCGTGAGCCCAGCACGTCCTGTCCCTGCTCCACGTACTAGGCCCCCTGTGCGCATAGAGAGCCCAGCACGTCCTGTCCCTGCTCCACGCACCAGGCCCCCTGTGCGCATAGAGAGCCCAGCACGTCCTGTCCCTGCTCCACGCACCAGGCCCCCTGTGTGCATCGTGAGCCTAGCACGGCTGGTTCCTGCTCCCCGCACCAGAATCCCAGTGCGCATCACGAGCCCAGCACGGCCTGTTCCTGCTCCCCGCACCAGAATCCCAGTGCGCATTGCGAGCCCAGCATGGCCTGTTCCTGCTCCCCGCACCAGAATCCCAGTGCGCATTGCGAGCCCAGCACGGCCTGTTCCTGCTCTCCGCACTAGATTCTCAGTGCGCATCGCGAGCCCAGCACGGCCTGTTCCTGCTCCCCGCACCAGAATCCCAGTGCGCATCGAGAGCCCGGCACGTCCTGTCCCTTCTCCATGCATCAGGCCCCCTGTGCGCATCGAGAGCACGGCACGTCCTGTCCGTGCTCCACGCATCAGGTCCCCTGTGCGCATCGAGAGCCCGGCACGTCCTGTTCCTGCGTCCCGCACCAGGTCCCCTGTGCGCATCGCGAGCCCAGCACAGCCTGCTCTTGCTCCACGCACCAGAACCCCTGTGCGCATCGCGAGCCCAGCACAGCCTGTTCCTGCTCCCCGCACCAGGGCCCCTGTGCGCATCAAGAGAGCGGCACGAAATGTTCCTGGTCCACGTACCAGGCCTCTAGGGTGTTGTCCCAGCCAGGTACGTAATGTTCCTGCTCAGCGCATCAGGTCCAGCAGCAGGCTGGTGTTTAGTTTTGTGTTTTGGGTTAGAAGGGTTTTGTGTTCTAGGTGTTATATTTCTATGTTGGGTTAATGGTTCCCAATTAGAGGCAGCTGATTGTCGTTATCTCTAATTGGGAACCATATATATGTTTGTGCTTTTCACTGGGGTTTTGTGGGTCATTGTTTTCTAGTATGTTTATTTGTATGTGTGTGCCTGTTTAGCCACACCGTAGTTACGATCTGTATTTGTTTATTGTTTCGCCAGTTACGTTACGTTTAAATAAAGCATGTATACTGGAAGCATCGCTGCGTCTTGGTCCGTCCCGAAAGAATATCGTGACACATTGTTACACCGGGAAATATTAAGTTTTATTACTTACAACCGGGAGGAACTATTGTATATAAGAGCAACGTCAACTTACCAACATTACGACCAGGAATACGACTTTTTGGTCCACCAACCAGGACAATAGACTGGATCCCAGCTGGCGACTCAAAACAACAGCGGCGCAGGAGAAGGGGGAAACGCGGCGGTCTTCTGGTCAGGCTACGTAGACGGGCACATCGCGCACCTCTCTCGAGTATTTTAACTGCCAATGTCCAGTCTCTGGACAACAAGGTGGATGAAATACGAGCAAGAGTTGCCTTCCAGAGAGACATCGGCAACTGCAACGTTCTTTGCTTCACGGAAACATGGCTCACTCAGGACACGTTATCTGAGTCGGTACAGCCACATGGTTTCTCCACACATCGCGCCGACAGAAACAAACATCTATCTGGTAAGAAGAAGGGCGGGGGTGTGTGTCTTATGATTAACGAGTCGTGGTGTGATCATAACAACATACAGGAACTCAAGTCCTTTTGTTCACCTGACATAGAATTCCTTACAATCAAATGCCGACCGCATTATCTACCAAGAGAATTCTCTCGATTATAATCACAGCCGTGTACATCCCCCTCAAGCTGACACATCGATTTACACTGAAAGAAATCCATTGGACTCTATGTAAACTGGAAACCAAATATCCTGAGGCTGCATTTATTGTGGCTGGGGACTTTAATAAGGCTAATCTGAAAACAAGGCTCCCTAAATTTTATCAGCATATCGAATGTGCCACCCGGGCTGGTAAAATCCTGGATAATTGTTATTCTAATTTCCGTGATGCATACAAGGCTATTCTCCGCCCTCCTTTTGGCAAGTCTGACCATGACTCCATTTTGTTGCTCCCAGCCTACAGACAGAAACTAAAACAGGAAACACCCGTTCTCAGGTCTGTTCAACGCTGGTCCGACCAATCTGATTCCACGCTGCAAGATTGCTTTGAGCACGTGGACTGGGATATGTTCCGGATAGCATCAGACAACAACATTGATGTTTATTAGTTTATTAGCAAGTGCATCGGTGATGTTGTACCCATAGCAACTATTAAAACCTTCCCCAACCAGAAACCGTGGATTGATGGCAGCATTCGCGCAAAACTGAAAGCGCAAACCACTGCTTTTAACCAGGGTAAGGCGACCGGAAACATGACTGAATACAAACAGTGTAGCTATTTCCTCCGCAAGGCAATCAAACAAGCTAAGCGTCAAAATAGAGACAAAGTAGAGTCACAATTCAACGGCTCAGACACGAGACGTATGTGGCAGGGTCTACAGTCAATCATGGACTACAAAAAGAAAACCAGGAAGAGTAGCTGCTTCCTTGGCAGGAACTAATGGGGATCCATAATAAATACAAATACAGCTATCTCTTCCTGGGGTGTCTCTCTCTCTCTCTCTCTCTCTCTCTCTCTCTCTCTCTCTCTCTCTCTCTCTCTCTCTCTCTCTCTCTGCAGGGTAAAGTAAGCACCTCTCTACCTCTCTGCTCCAGCTGACAGACATCAGCCAGGTGTCTATGGGGGCTCTGCAGCAGTTCAACACAGACGTCAAGGAGTGTGAGAGTGAGTACACCCACAGAAACCCCCTCTCATGCCCACAGAAACCCCCTCTCATACCCACAGACACCCCTCTCATACCCACAGAAACCCCTCTCATACCCACAGACACCCCTCTCATACCCACAGACACCCCTCTCAT
>CM059798.1:24661893-24734393 GCA_030435695.1 Brachymystax lenok tsinlingensis
GTGTTTCTCTGTGGGTTTGGAGGCGGGGCGTGTGTGTTTCTCTGTGGGTTTGGAGGCGGGGCGTGTGTGTTACTCTGTGGGTTTGGAGGCGGGCGTGTGTGTTTCTCTGTGGGTTTGGAGGCGGGGCGTGTGTGTTACTCTGTGGGTTTGGAGGCGGGGCGTGTGTGTTACTCTGTGGGTTGGGAGGCGGGTGTGTGTGTTACTCTGTGGGTTGGGAGGCGGGGCGTGTGTGTTACTCTGTGGGTTTGGAGGCGGGGCGTGTGGGTTGCTCTGTGGGTTTGGAGGCGGGGCGTGTGGGTTACTCTGTGGGTTTGGAGGCGGGGCGTGTGGGTTACTCGGTGGGTTTGGAGGCGGGGCGTGTGGGTTACTCTGTGGGTTTGGAGGCGGGGCGTGTGGGTTACTCTGTGGGTTTGGAGGCGGGGCGTGTGTGTTACTCTGTGGGTTTGGAGGCGGGGCGTGTGTGTTTCTCTGTGGGTTTGGAGGCGGGGCGTGTGTGTTTCTCTGTGGGTTTGGAGGCGGGGCGTGTGTGTTACTCTGTGGGTTTGGAGGCGGGCGTGTGTTACTCTGTGGGTTTGGAGGCGGGGCGTGTGTGTTTCTCTGTGGGTTTGGAGGCGGGGCGTGTGTGTTTCTCTGTGGGTTTGGAGGCGGGGCGTGTGTGTTACTCTGTGGGTTTGGAGGCGGGGCGTGTGTGTTTCTCTGTGGGTTTGGAGGCGGGGTGGTCGTCTCAGAGGTTCCAAGGGGAAAAAGTTGATGATGGACCGCCTGCCCTGGACTGTGTGTTGGTGGTTGTCGTGTGTGTGTGTGTGTTCCTCTGTGCGATGTGTATTTCTTTGTGGTCTATGTGTATGGCTCTCAACGGTGTGTGTTGCTGGGAGACTAAGATGGATGGGCTGGTCGCAGGATGAATGAGCTGACAGACACACACACACACACACACTCACTCACACACACATATACACACACACAGAGTGATGAATGAGCTGACAGACAGATGGATAACCCTTTCTTCCTCTGTAACAATCTCTTCTTCTCTTCTCTCTCTCTCTCTCTTTGTCCTGCCTGTCCCCATGATGCACTACCTCTTGTCCCCCGCTCTCTGAGAGAGAGAAAGAGGGGGAAGGGAGGATGACATAAAAAAAAGGAAAGTTGATTCATGTTTACTTCCCTTGTCCCCTCCTCCTCCTCCTCCTCCTCCTCCTCCTCGCCCCGCTTTCTTCATGGTCTCCATCAGAAGCAGCCATAGTTGACTCCATCTCTCTCTCTCTCTCTCTCTCTCTCTCTCTCTCTCTCTCTCTGTCTGTCTGTCTGTCTGTCTGTCTGTCTGTCTGTCTGTCTGTCTGTCTGTCTGTCTGTCTGTGTCTGTCTCTGTCTGTCTCTGTCTGTCTCTGTCTGTCTGTCTGTCTCTGTCTGTCTCTGTCTGTCTGTCTGTCTCTCTGTCTGTCTCCATCTCTCTCTTTCTGTCTTTGTCTCTCTCTGTCTCTCTCTCTTTCTGTCTTTGTCTCTCTCTGTCTCTCTCTGTTTCGGTCTCTCTCTGTGTCGGTCTCTCTCTCTCTCTGTTTCGGTCTGCCGCTCTCTGTCTCGCTCTCTTTCTGTCTTTGTCTCTCTCTCTCTGTGTCGGTCTCTCTCTCTGTGTCGGTCTCTCTCTCTGTGTCGGTCTCTCTCTCTCTGTCTCTCTCTCTCTGTCTCTCTGTCTCTCTCTGTCTCTCTGTGTCGGTCTCTCTCTCTGTCTCTCTCTCTCTCTCTCTGTCTCTCTGTCTCTCTCTCTTTCTGTCTCTCTGTCTCTCTCCATCCATCCACAGTGCTGGTATTATTATCATATCAAAGAGAAGAGGCCCCTTGCGAGGGTCTCATATTTTGGAAGTGTGTGTTTGCACCAGCCTCTGTGTGTGTGTATTTATTTGGCATTTGTGAATCCGTATCCTAAGCTGAATGGTCGATAAATCACGTTGAAAGGTTTTCAAAAGTTGTTTGTGTCCCTGCATTTGGGGTCCTGGGACAGGGCGTGATGAGAAATTTGCAAAGAGCCGGAAACCAAGATCCCAGCCAGGCGGGCTCCCCAACTCCGCCCAGCCAGGCGGGCTCCCCAACTCCGCCCTGTGAGAGAAGAGGGAGGTGAGAAAGAAGTTGAGTGGGGCTAGAGGGAAAGATTCAGAGAGACCGTAAAGAGGGAGAGAAGCTTAGGAGGACTGAGAACAGGAGAGAGAGAGACAGAAAGGAGGAGAGGTGGTGGTGAGATTACAAAAACAGAAAGACAATGTGTTCGACTCATCTCTGCCCTCATCCCTCTCTCCTCTCCTCCATCCCTCTCTCCTCTCCTCCATCCCTCTCTCCTCTCCTCCATCCCTCTCTCCTCTCCTCCATCCCTCTCTCCTCTCCTCCATCCCTCTCTCTTCTCCTTCATCCCTCTCTCCTCTCCTCTCCTCCATCCCTCTCTCCTCTCCTCTCCTCCATCCCTCTCTTCTCCTCCATCCCTCTCTCTTCTCCTCTCTTCTCCTCCATCCCTCTCTCCTCCTCCATCCCCCTCTCCTCTCCTCTCCTCCATCCCTCTCTCCTCATCCCTCTCTCTTCTCCTCCATCCCTCTCTCCTCTCCTCCATCCCCCTCTCCTCTCCTCTCCTCCATCCCTCTCTTCTCCTCCATCCCTCTCTCTTCTCCTCTCTTCTCCTCCATCCCTCTCTCCTCCTCCATCCCCCTCTCCTCTCCTCTCCTCCATCCCTCTCTCCTCATCCCTCTCTCTCTCCTCTCCTCCTTCCCTCTCTCCTCTCCCACATTCCTCTCTCCTTCATCCCTCTCTCCTTTCATCCATCCCTCTCTCATCCATCCCTCTCTCGTCTCCTCACCTCCGTCCCCCTCTCCCCTCCTCCATCCCCCTCCTCTCCTCCATCACTCTCTCCTCTCCTTCATCCCTCTCTCCTCTCCTCTCCTTCCCTCTCTCCTCTCCTCCTTCCCTCTCTCCTCTCCTCCATCCCTCTCCTCTCCTCCATCCCTCTCTCCTCTCCTGCATCCCTCTCTCCTCTCCTCCTCCATCCCTCTCTCCTCCTCTTCCATCCCTCTCTCCTCTCCTCCATCCCTCTCTCCTCTCCTCCATCCCTCTCCTCTCCTCCTCCATCCCTCTCTCCTCTCCTCCATCCCTCTCCTCTCCTCCATCCCTCTCTCCTCTCCTTCATCCCTCTCTCCTCTCCTCCTCCATCCCTCTCTCCTCCTCTTCCATCCCTCTCTCCTCTACTTCATCCCTCTCTTCTCTCCTCCTCCATCCCTCTCTCTTCCTCTTCCATCCCTCTCTCCTCTCCTCTATCCCTCTCTCCTCTCCTCTCCTCCATCCCCCGTCTCCTCTCCTCTAACCCTCTCTCCTCTCCTCCATCCCTCTCTCCTCTCCTCTCCTCTCCTCTATCCCTCTCTCCTCTCCTCCATCCCTCTCTCCTCTCCTCTATCCCTCTCTCCTCTCCTCCATCCCTCTCTCCTCTCCTCTCCTCTCCTCTATCCCTCTCTCCTCTCCTCTCCTCCATCCCCTGCCTCCTCCCTCTATCCCCCTCTCCTCTCCTCCATCCCCCCGCCTCCTCCCCTCTATCCCCTCTCCTCCTCTCCTCCATCCCCTGTCTCCTCTCCTCTATCCCTCTCTCCTCTCCTCTATCCCCCTCTACCTCTTCTGGAACGGCTTGTTCCTCTCTCCTCTCCTCTCCTCTCCTCTCCTCTCTCTCCTCTCCTCTCCTCTCCTCTCCTCTCCTCTCCTCTCCTCTCCTCTCCTCTCCTCTCCTCTCCTCTCCTCTCCTCTCCTCTCCTCTCCTCTATCCCTCTCTCCTCTCCTCTCCTCTATCCCTCTCTCCTCTCCTCTCCCTCCATCCCCGCCTCCTCTCTCCTCTATCCCTCTCTCCTCTCCTCCATCCCTCTCTCCTCTCCTCTCCTCCATCCCCGTCTCCTCTCCTCTATCCCTCTCTCCTCTCCTCCATCCCTCTCTCCTCTCCTCTCCTCTCCTCTCCTCTCCTCTATCCCTCTCTCCTCTCCTCTATCCCTCTCTCCTCTCCTCTCCATCTGTTTCCCTTGTTGAAGCTCCCTGAAACACCCCTGATAACTATAGATGCTTAGATTGACCATTTCTCTGCTTCCTCTTCTATTCCTAGTCTCCCCTTTCCTGTCTGTCTGTCTGTCTGTCTGTCTGTCTGTCTGTCTGTCAGTCTGGGGAGGAGGAGGGAGGGAGGGATGGAGAGCAGGGCCATGTGAAATCAGCCCCCCAGAGGTGTCTGTCTGTCTGTCTAACACTACGTGTGTGGAGTCTGACCTCAGCATAACCACTATTACACAGGAGATGGCAATCAGAGAGAGAGCGAGCGAGAGAGAGAGAGAGAGAGTTCCTGTGAACTCCTCACAACAATAGTAAACAACCAAACATTTGTTCAACTGGGGACATTTTGTCGGTCCCCACAAGTCAAATGCTGTTTCTAGGTGGTTTAGGGTTAAGGTTAGGAGCTAGCGTAAGGGGTTAGGGAAAATAGGATTTTTGAATGGGACTGAATTGTGTGTCACCACAAGGTTAGTTGTACAAGACTGTGTGTGTTTGTTGTGTGTTTGGTATAGAGAGGACAGGTAGTGACACATGTCTCTTGGAGCAGAGCGGGGCCAGAGGTCAGACACACACCTCTCTGTGAGGCAACGGCTGCTGGTTTGGGTCAAAGCTCTAATACTGACACACACCTCTCAGCGAGTGACCTAAGTGACAGTGGCAATCTGCTTGTGTGTGCAGACAGACCGACAGACAGTTTAATTTGTCCCGATGGGAGCATAGACCTCTAACCTTAGCGCCTTTAACCTCTGACCTCTGACCTTGTCTGAACCAGATCCAGAAGACCGTGGGGAAGAAAGAGAGGCTGAGGGGGAGAGAGGCTGAGGGGGAGAGAGGCTGAGGGGGAGAGAGGCCGAGGGGAGAGAGGCTGAGGGGGAGAGAGGAGAGACGGAGGGATAGAGAGAGGAGAGACGGAGGGATAGAGAGAGGAGAGACAGAGGGATAGGGAGAGGAGAGACGGAGAATAGAGAGAAGAGAGACGGAGGGATAGAGAGAGGAGAGATGGAGGGATAGAGAGAGGAGAGACAGAGGGATAGAGAGAGGAGAGACGGAGAATAGAGAGAAGAGAGACGAAGGGATAGAAAGAGGAGAGATGGAGGGATGGAGAGACGAGAGACGGAGGGATGGAGAGACAAAAGGATAGAGAGAGGAGAGATGGAGAGACGAGAGACGGAGGGATGGAGAGACGGAGGGATGGAGAGACGAGAGACGGAGGGACGGAGGGATGGAGAGACGGAGGGATGGAGAGACGGAGGGATAGAGAGAGGAGAAATGGAGAGACGAGGGAGAGCTCTCACTGTCACATTCCTGTGCGATCACAGGAGGTAGTGGAAGGGCACGAGACATACGTGTGTGTGTGACGAGATGTGTTCAGGCAGAGGACCGTTAAGGGATGAGGGTCCAAGACTGTTTATGTAAGGGCAGCACAGACTTTGACCTGACACAGAGATCTGACAGCCTTGAGAGAGTGTGGGGCAGAAGGGAACGTTTTTTCTGGGGGTTTGGGGCTTAGTTTTGGGAGCTCCACAGTGGGACAGAGACAGGAGGGTAAAGCCTGGCTGGTAGGGGGCCTGACATGTCTGTTCATCCGTATACTGATCTCTCTGAAGGAGAGAGAAAGAGCGAGATAAAGCGACAGAGCGAGGGACGAGAGGAGGATGAACAGCCGATAGAATTCGAAATGCTTCCTATTGGGAACCTCTGACACTCTGACACTCACACATCCTGAATTCCAGTGTGCCTTAGACCTTATAGAGATTCCATCTTGGTATGCTGACCTCGTGCATCCGCCCGCCAGTCTGTCCGTCTGACGGATGGATAGAGAGAGATAAAATGTCTGTACGTCTCTTTCTCACACACGTTGTCTAGCTGGTTGGTCGTGACACAGTGGCAGCTCGCTGGTTGGTCGTGACATAGTGGCAGCTCGCTGGTTGGTCGTGACTTAGTGGCAGCTCGCTGGTTGGTCGTGACTTAGTGGCAGCTCGCTGGTTGGTCGTGACTCAGTGGCAGCTCGCTGGTTGGTCGTGACATAGTGGCAGCTCGCTGGTTGGTCGTGACTCAGTGGCAGCTCGCTGGTTGGTCGTGACATAGTGGCAGCTCGCTGGTTGGTTGTGACACAGTGGCAGCTCACTGGTTGGTCGTGACACAGTGGCAGCTCGCTGGTTGGTCGTGACACAGTGGCAGCTCGCTGGTTGGTCGTGACATAGTGGTAGCTCGCTGGTTGGTTGTGACTCAGTGGCAGCTCGCTGGTTGGTCGTGATATAGTGGCGCTTTGCGCGCGGGACGCATTCCCCTTCAGTTTCCTCTTTTTTTTTCATCTTTAGTTCCCCTTTAGATTCCGCTTTACATTCCTGTTTACTTTCCCCTTTACATTCCCCTTTAGATTCCTCTTTAGTTCCCCTTTAGATTACCCTTTACATTCCTGTTTAGTTCACCTTCAGTTTCCCCTTTAGATTCCCCTTTAGTTCCCCTTTACATTCCCCTTTACATTACCCTTTAGTTCCCTTTTAGTTTCCCTTTCAGTTTCCCTTTTAGTTTCCCCTTTAGTTCCCCTTTAGATTCCCCTTTAGTTTCCTCTTTAGTTTCCCCTTTAGTTTCCCCTTTAGTTCCCCTTTTGTTTCCCCTTTAGTTTCCCCTTTAGTTCCCCTTTAGATTCCTCTTTTGTTCCCCTTTTAGTTTCCTCTTTAGTTCCCGTTTAGTTTCCCGTTTAGTTTCCCTTTTAGTTCCCCTTTAGATTCCGCTTTACATTCCTGTTTACTTTCCCCTTTACATTCCACTTTAGATTCCTCTTTAGATCCCCTTTAGTTTCCCCTTTAGTTCCCCTTTAGATTCCTCTTTAGTTCCCCTTTAGTTTCCCGTTTAGTTTCCCCTTTAGTTCCCCTTTAGATTCCTCTTTAGTTCCCCTTTAGTTTCCCGTTTAGTTTCCCTTTTAGTTCCCCTTTAGATTCCGCTTTACATTCCTGTTTACTTTCCCCTTTACATTCCCCTTTAGATTCCCCTTTAGATTCCTCTTTAGTTCCCCTTTAGTTTCCCGTTTAGTTTCCCCTTTAGTTCCCCTTTAGATTCCTCTTTAGTTCCCCTTTAGTTTCCCGTTTAGTTTCCCCTTTAGTTCCCCTTTAGATTCCGCTTTACATTCCCGTTTACTTTCCCCTTTAGATTCCCCTTTAGATTCCTCTTTAGTTCCCCTGTATTTTCCCCTTTAGTTCCCCTGTAGTTTCCCCTTTAGTTCCCCTTTTAGTTTCCCTTTGAGTTTCCCCTTTAGTTCACCTTCAGTTTCCCCTTTAGTTTCCCCTTTAGTTTCTCCTTTAGTTTCCCCTTTAGTTTCCCCTTTAGTTTCCCCTTTAGATTCCCCTTTAGATTCCCCTTTAGTTCACCTTCAGTTTCCGCTTTAGATTCCCCTTTAGATTCCCCTTTAGATTCCCCTTTACATTCCCCTTTAGTTTCCTCTTTAGTTTCCCCTTTAGTTTCCCCTTTAGTTTCCCCTTTAGATTCCCCTTTACATTCCCCTTTAGTTTCCTCTTTAGATTCCCCTTTAGATTCCTCTTTAGTTTCCGCTTTAGATTCCCCTTTACATTCCCCTTTACATTCCCCTTTAGTTTCCTCTTTAGTTTCCCCTTTAGTTTCCCCTTTAGTTTCCCCTTTAGATTCCCCTTTACATTCCCCTTTAGTTTCCTCTTTAGATTCCCCTTTAGATTCCTCTTTAGTTTCCCCTTTAGTTTCCCCTTTAGATTCCCTTTTACATTCCCCTTTAGTTTCCTCTTTAGATTCCCCTTTAGTTTCCTCTTTAGTTTCCCCTTTAGTTTCCCCTTTAGTTTCTCCTTTAGTTTCTCCTTTAGTATCCCCTTTAGTTTCCCCTTTAGATTCCCCTTTAGATTCCCCTTTAGTTCACCTTCAGTTTCCGCTTTAGTTTCCCCTTTAGATTCCCCTTTAGATTCCCCTTTAGATTCCCCTTTAGTTTCCCCTTTAGTTTCCCCTTTAGATTCCCCTTTAGATTCCCCTTTAGATTCCCCTTTAGATTCCCCTACAGATTCCCCTTTAGTTTCCCCTTTAGTTTCCCCTTTAGATTCCCCTTTAGATTCCCCTACAGATTCCCCTTAAGATTCCCCTTTAGTTTCCCCTTTAGATTCCCCTTTAGTTTCTCCTTTAGATTCCCCTTTAGTTTCCCCTTTAGTTTCCCCTTTAGATTCCCCTTTAGTTCACCTTCAGTTTCCGCTTTAGATTCCCCTTTAGATTCCCCTTTAGATTCAACTTTAGTTTCCCCTTTAGATTCCCCTTTAGTTCACCTTCAGTTTCCGCTTTAGTTTCCCCTTTAGATTCCCCTTTAGTTTCCCTTTTAGTTTCCCCTTTAGTTTCCCCTTTACATTACCCTTTAGTTCCCTTTTAGTTTCCCCTTTAGTTTCCCTTTTAGTTTCCCCTTTAGTTTCCCCTTTAGTTTCTCCTTTAGTTTCCCCTTTTAGTTTCCCCTTTAGATTCCCTTTTAGATTCCCCTTTAGATTCCCCTTTAGTTTCCCCTTTAGTTCACCTTCAGTTTCTGCTTTAGTTTCCCCTTTAGATTCCCCTTTAGATTCCCCTTTAGATTCCCCTTTAGTTTCCCCTTTAGTTCACCTTTAGTTCACCTTCAGTTTCCGCTTTAGTTTCCCCTTTAGATTCCCCTTTAGTTTCCCCTTTAGATTCCCCTTTAGTTCACCTTCAGTTTCCGCTTTAGTTTCCCCTTTAGATTCCCCTTTAGATTCCCTTTGAGTTTCCTCTTTAGTTTCCCCTTTAGTTCCCCTTTAGTTTCCCCTTTAGTTTGTTTCCCCTTTAGTTTCCCCTTTAGATTCCCCTTTAGATTCCCCTTTAGTTCACCTTCAGTTTCCGCTTTAGTTTCCCCTTTAGATTCCCCTTTAGATTCCCCTTTAGTTCACCTTCAGTTTCCGCTTTAGTTTCCCCTTTAGATTCCCCTTTAGTTTCCCCTTTAGTTTCCCCTTTAGATTCCCCTTCAGTTCACCTTCAGTTTCCGCTTTAGTTTCCCCTTTAGATTCCCCTTTAGATTCCCCTTTAGTTTCCCCTTTAGATTCCCCTTTAGTTCACCTTCAGTTTCCGCTTTAGTTTCCTTTAGATTCCCCTTTAGTTTCCTCTTTAGTTTCCCCTTTAGTTTCCCCTTTAGTTTCCCCTTTAGATTCCCCTTTACATTCCCCTTTAGTTTCCTCTTTAGATTCCCCTTTAGATTCCTCTTTAGTTTCCCCTTTAGATTCCCCTTTAGATTCCCCTTTACATTCCCCTTTAGTTTCCTCTTTAGTTTCCCCTTTAGTTTCCCCTTTAGTTTCCCCTTTAGATTCCCCTTTAGATTCCCCTTCAGTTTCTGCTTTAGATTCCCCTTTAGATTCCCCTTTAGATTCCCCTTTACATTCCCCTTTAGTTTCCCCTTTAGATTCCTCTTTAGTTTCCCCTTTAGTTTCCCCTTTAGATTCCCCTTTACATTCCCCTTTAGTTTCCTCTTTAGATTCCCCTTTAGTTTCCTCTTTAGTTTCCTTTAGTTTCCCTTTAGTTTCCCCTTTAGTTTCTCCTTTAGATTCCCCTTTAGTTTCCCCTTTAGTTTCCCCTTTAGATTCCCCTTTAGATTCCCCTTTAGTTCACCTTCAGTTTCCGCTTTAGTTTCCCCTTTAGATTCCCCTTTAGATTCCCCTATAGATTCCCCTATAGATTCCCCTATAGATTCCCCTTTAGATTCCCCTTTAGTTTCTCCTTTAGTTTCCCCTTTAGTTTCCCCTTTAGATTCCCCTTTAGTTCACCTTCAGTTTCCGCTTTAGTTTCCCCTTTAGATTCCCCTTTAGATTCCCCTTTAGTTCACCTTCAGTTTCCGCTTTAGTTTCCCCTTTAGATTCCCCTTTAGTTTCCCCTTTAGTTTCCCCTTTAGATTCCCCTTCAGTTCACATTCAGTTTCCGCTTTAGTTTCCCCTTTAGATTCCCCTTTAGATTCCCCTTTAGTTTCCCCTTTAGATTCCCCTTTAGTTCACCTTCAGTTTCCGCTTTAGTTTCCTCTTTAGATTCCCCTTTAGATTCCCCTTTACATTCCCCTTTAGTTTCCTCTTTAGTTTCCCCTTTAGTTTCCCCTTTAGTTTCCCCTTTAGATTCCCCTTTAGATTCCCCTTCAGTTTCTGCTTTAGATTCCCCTTTAGATTCCCCTTTAGATTCCCCTTTACATTCCCCTTTAGTTTCCCCTTTAGATTCCTCTTTAGTTTCCTTTAGTTTCCTTTAGATTCCTTTACATTCCCCTTTAGTTTCCTCTTTAGATTCCCCTTTAGTTTCCTCTTTAGTTTCCCCTTTAGTTTCCCTTTAGTTTCTCCTTTAGATTCCCCTTTAGTTTCCTTTAGTTTCCCTTTAGATTCCCCTCTTAGATTCCCCTTTAGTTCACCTTCAGTTTCCGCTTTAGTTTCCTTTAGATTCCTTTAGATTCCCTATAGATTCCCCTATAGATTCCCCTATAGATTCCCCTTTAGATTCCCCTTTAGTTTCTCCTTTAGTTTCCCCTTTAGTTTCCCCTTTAGTTTCCCCTTTAGATTCCCCTTTAGTTCACCTTCAGTTTCCGCTTTAGTTTCCTTTAGATTCTCTTTAGATTCCCCTTTAGTTCACCTTCAGTTTCCGCTTTAGTTTCCTTTAGATTCCCTTTAGTTTCCTTTAGTTTCCCTTTAGATTCCCTCTTCAGTTCACCTTCAGTTTCGCTTTAGTTTCCTTTAGATTCCCCTTTAGATTCCCCTTTAGTTTCCCCTTTAGATTCCCCTTTAGTTCACCTTCAGTTTCCGCTTTAGTTTCCTCTTTAGATTCCCCTTTAGTTTCCTCTTTAGTTTCCCCTTTAGTTTCCTTTAGTTTCCTTTAGTTTCCTTTAGATTCCTTTAGTTTCCTCTTTAGATTCCTTTAGATTCCTCTTTAGTTTCCCCTTTAGATTCCCCTTTAGATTCCCCTTTACATTCCCCTTTAGTTTCCTCTTTAGTTTCCCCTTTAGTTTCCCCTTTAGTTTCCGCTTTAGATTCCCCTTTAGATTCCCCTTTAGATTCAACTTTAGTTTCCCCTTTAGATTCCCCTTTAGTTCACCTTCAGTTTCCGCTTTAGTTTCCCCTTTAGATTCCCCTTTAGTTTCCTTTTAGTTTCCTTTAGTTTCTTTACATTACTCCTTTAGTTCCTTTTAGTTTCTTTAGTTTCCTTTTAGTTTCCCCTTTAGTTTCCCCTTTAGTTTCTCCTTTAGTTTCCCCTTTTAGTTTCCCCTTTAGATTCCCTTTTAGATTCCCCTTTAGATTCCCCTTTAGTTTCCCCTTTAGTTCACCTTCAGTTTCTGCTTTAGTTTCCCCTTTAGATTCCCCTTTAGATTCCCCTTTAGATTCCCCTTTAGTTTCCCCTTTAGTTCACCTTTAGTTCACCTTCAGTTTCCGCTTTAGTTTCCCCTTTAGATTCCCCTTTAGTTTCCCCTTTAGATTCCCCTTTAGTTCACCTTCAGTTTCCGCTTTAGTTTCCCCTTTAGATTCCCCTTTAGATTCCCTTTGAGTTTCCTCTTTAGTTTCCCCTTTAGTTCCCCTTTAGTTTCCCCTTTAGTTTGTTTCCCCTTTAGTTTCCCCTTTAGATTCCCCTTTAGATTCCCCTTTAGTTCACCTTCAGTTTCCGCTTTAGTTTCCCCTTTAGATTCCCCTTTAGATTCCCCTTTAGTTCACCTTCAGTTTCCGCTTTAGTTTCCCCTTTAGATTCCCCTTTAGTTTCCCCTTTAGTTTCCCCTTTAGATTCCCCTTCAGTTCACCTTCAGTTTCCGCTTTAGTTTCCCCTTTAGATTCCCCTTTAGATTCCCCTTTAGTTTCCCCTTTAGATTCCCCTTTAGTTCACCTTCAGTTTCCGCTTTAGTTTCCCCTTTAGATTCCCCTTTAGTTTCCTCTTTAGTTTCCTTTAGTTTCCTTTAGTTTCCCCTTTAGTTTCCCCTTTAGATTCCCTTTACATTCCTTTAGTTTCCTCTTTAGATTCCCCTTTAGATTCCTCTTTAGTTTCCCCTTTAGATTCCCCTTTAGATTCCCCTTTACATTCCCCTTTAGTTTCCTCTTTAGTTTCCCCTTTAGTTTCCCCTTTAGTTTCCCCTTTAGATTCCCCTTTAGATTCCCCTTCAGTTTCTGCTTTAGATTCCCCTTTAGATTCCCCTTTAGATTCCCCTTTACATTCCCCTTTAGTTTCCCTTTAGATTCCTCTTTAGTTTCCCCTTTAGTTTCCCCTTTAGATTCCCCTTTACATTCCCCTTTAGTTTCCTCTTTAGATTCCCCTTTAGTTTCCTCTTTAGTTTCCCCTTTAGTTTCCCCTTTAGTTTCCCCTTTAGTTTCTCCTTTAGATTCCCCTTTAGTTTCCCCTTTAGTTTCCCCTTTAGATTCCCCTTTAGATTCCCCTTTAGTTCACCTTCAGTTTCCGCTTTAGTTTCCCCTTTAGATTCCCCTTTAGATTCCCCTATAGATTCCCCTATAGATTCCCCTATAGATTCCCCTTTAGATTCCCCTTTAGTTTCTCCTTTAGTTTCCCCTTTAGTTTCCCCTTTAGTTTCCCCTTTAGATTCCCCTTTAGTTCACCTTCAGTTTCCGCTTTAGTTTCCCCTTTAGATTCCCCTTTAGATTCCCCTTTAGTTCACCTGACAGGGCTTGTTTTAGAGGGCTTGGATTGACAGGGCTTGTTTTAGAGGGCTTGGATTGACAGGGCTTGTTTTAGAGGGCTTGGATTGACAGGGCTTGTTTTAGAGGGCTTGGATTGACAGGGCTTGTTAAAGAGGGCTTGGATTGACAGGGCTTGTTAAAGAGGGCTTGGATTGACAGGGCTTGTTTTAGAGGGCTTGGATTGACAGGGCTTGTTTTAGAGGGCTTGGATTGACAGGGCTTGTTTTAGAGGGCTTGGATTGACAGGGCTTGTTTTAGAGGGCTTGGAGAGCGAGTGATATAGAGTAAGAGACCCTTCAACACCCTGACGTTTAGTATTCAGAGTCTCCACTTCTCAATCTCTCTGGTTCTTTTAGCTCTGTTTTGGTTCTGTTGCACTAGTCTTTACTATCTCCCATTTTTGTTCCAAATATAACCATAACTTTGCACAATGCACATTCACTAATAATGACCAACTTCTGGCAGCAGGCTAGAACATTACCACAGGTCTCATTAACAACAACTCAAGCACAAGTCCACTGTCAGTGAGTCGCCTGCTAATCTTCATATTTAGTCTAACTTGGATCTATTTGCTTCCTAACAAGGTAAGAATGGTTAAACTGTTATGGACACACCCCTCGGTCAAGTCTCAAATTGTTTGAACGACACCAGCCTGTTCACGTTGTTTTAGATGTCGAAATCAAGTGGCCTACCTGGATAAGACGCTTATTTCTCAGAATAAAAACGAGTTGCCAATCCCTCATATATTTTATGCTCAGACCACATAACAGAAACTGGGCATTTTCCACAGTCTCCCATCTTAGTCTGTTCTGTTATCCCGTTATAGAAGGTTCTGGTCTGTTATCCCGTTTTAGTAGGTTCTGTTCTGTTCTGTTATCCCGTTATAGAAGGTTCTGGTCTGTTATCCCGTTTTAGTAGGTTCTGTTCTGTTCTGTTATCCCGTTTTAGTAGGTTCTGTTCTGTTTTGTTATCCCGTTTTAGTAGGTTCTGGTCTGTTCTGTTATCCCGTTTTAGTAGGTTCTGTTCTGTTTTGTTATCCCGTTTTAGTAGGTTCTGTTCTGGTCTGTTATCCCGTTTTAGTAGGTTCTGTTCTGTTCTGTTATCCCGTTATAGTAGGTTCTGTTCTGTTCAGGTATCCCGTTTTAGTAGGTTCTGTTCTGTTTTGTCATCCCGTTTTAGTAGGTTCTGTTCTGTTCTGTTATCCCGTTTTAGTAGGTTCTGTTCTGTTCTGGTATCCCGTTTTAGTAGGTTCTGTTCTGTTATCCCGTTATAGAAGGTTCTGGTCTGTTATCCCGTTTAGTAGGTTCTGTTCTGTTCTGTTATCCCGTTTTAGTAGGTTCTGTTCTGTTTTGTCATCCCGTTTTAGTAGGTTCTGTTCTGTTCTGTTATCCCGTTTAGTAGGTTCTGTTCTGTTCTGGTATCCCGTTTTAGTAGGTTCTGTTCTGTTATCCCGTTATAGAAGGTTCTGGTCTGTTATCCCGTTTAGTAGGTTCTGTTCTGTTCTGTTATCCCGTTTTAATATGTTCTGGTCTGTTCTGTTATCCAGCTTTAGTAGGTTCTGTTCTGTTCTGTTATCCCGTTTTAGTAGGTTCTGGTCTGTTCTGTTATCCAGCTTTAGTAGGTTCTGTTCTGTTCTGGTATCCCGTTTTAGTAGGTTCTGTTCTGTTCTGTTATCCCGTTATAGAAGGTTCTGTTCTGTTATACCGTTTTAGTAGGTTCTGTTCTGTTCTGTTATCCCGTTTTAGTAGGTTCTGTTCTGTTCTGGTATCCCGTTTTAGTAGGTTCTGTTCTGTTCTGTTATCCCGTTATAGAAGGTTCTGGTCTGTTATCCCGTTTAGTAGGTTCTGTTCTGTTCTGTTATCCCGTTTTAATATGTTCTGGTCTGTTCTGTTATCCAGCTTTAGTAGGTTCTGTTCTGTTCTGTTATCCCGTTTTAGTAGGTTCTGGTCTGTTCTGTTATCCAGCTTTAGTAGGTTCTGTTCTGTTCTGGTATCCCGTTTTAGTAGGTTCTGTTCTGTTATCCCGTTATAGAAGGTTCTGTTCTGTTATACCGTTTTAGTAGGTTCTGGTCTGTTCTGTTATCCCGTTTAGTAGGTTCTGGTCTGTTCTGATTGCCCGTTTTAGTAGGTTCTGGTCTGTTCTGTTATCCCCTTTTAGTAGGTTCTGTTTTGTTCTGTTATCCCATTTCAGTAGATTCTGGTCTGTTCTGTTATCCCATTTCAGTAGATTCTGGTCTGTTCTGTTATCCCGTTTTAGTAGGTTCTGGTCTGTTCTGTTATCCCGTTTTAGTAGGTTCTGTTCTGTTCTGTTATCCCGTTATAGTAGGTTCTGTTCTGTTCAGGTATCCCGTTTTAGTAGGTTCTGTTCTGTTTTGTCATCCCGTTTTAGTAGGTTCTGTTCTGTTCTGTTATCCCGTTTTAGTAGGTTCTGTTCTGTTCTGGTATCCCGTTTTAGTAGGTTCTGTTCTGTTATCCCGTTATAGAAGGTTCTGGTCTGTTATCCCGTTTAGTAGGTTCTGTTCTGTTCTGTTATCCCGCTTTTAGTAGGTTCTGTTCTGTTTTGTCATCCCGTTTTAGTAGGTTCTGTTCTGTTCTGTTATCCCGTTTAGTAGGTTCTGTTCTGTTCTGGTATCCCGTTTTAGTAGGTTCTGTTCTGTTATCCCGTTATAGAAGGTTCTGGTCTGTTATCCCGCTTAGTAGGTTCTGTTCTGTTCTGTTATCCCGTTTTAATATGTTCTGGTCTGTTCTGTTATCCAGCTTTAGTAGGTTCTGTTCTGTTCTGTTATCCCGTTTTAGTAGGTTCTGGTCTGTTCTGTTATCCAGCTTTAGTAGGTTCTGTTCTGTTCTGGTATCCCGTTTTAGTAGGTTCTGTTCTGTTCTGTTATCCCGTTATAGAAGGTTCTGTTCTGTTATACCGTTTTAGTAGGTTCTGTTCTGTTCTGTTATCCCGTTTTAGTAGGTTCTGTTCTGTTCTGGTATCCCGTTTTAGTAGGTTCTGTTCTGTTCTGTTATCCCGTTATAGAAGGTTCTGGTCTGTTATCCCGTTTAGTAGGTTCTGTTCTGTTCTGTTATCCCGTTTTAATATGTTCTGGTCTGTTCTGTTATCCAGCTTTAGTAGGTTCTGTTCTGTTCTGTTATCCCGTTTTAGTAGGTTCTGGTCTGTTCTGTTATCCAGCTTTAGTAGGTTCTGTTCTGTTCTGGTATCCCGTTTTAGGTGAACGGATGATCTCCACATGTGTGGTTCCCACCGTGAAGCATGGAGGAGGAGGTGTTATGGTGTGGGGGTGCTTTGCTGGTGACACTGTCAGTGATTTATTTAGAATTCAAGACACACTTAACCAGCATGGCTACCACAGCATTCTGCAGCGATATGCCATCCCCTCTGGTTTGTGAGACTATCATTTGTTTTTCAACAGGACAATGACCCAACACATCTCCAGGCTGTGTAAGGGCTATTTGACTAAGAAGGAGAGTGATGGAGTGCTGCATCAGATGACCTGGCCTCCACAATCACCTGACTTCAACCCAATTGAGATGGTTTGGGATGAGTTGGACCACTGAGTGAAGAAAAAGCAGCCAACAAGTGCTCAGCATATGTGGGAACTCCTTCAAGACTGTTGGAAAAGCATTCCAGGTGAAGCGGGTTGAGAGAATGCCAAGAGTGTTTAAAGCTGTCATCAAGGCAAAGGGTGGCAACATTTAAGAATCAAAAATATGTAACACTTTTTTTGGTTACTACATGATTCCATATGTGTTATTTCATAGTTTTGATGTCTTCACTATTATTCTACAATGTAGAAAATAGTAAAAAAAAAAAAAACTTGAATGAGTAGGTGTGTCTCAACTTTTGACTGGTACATTTGAGTGAATCAAATTATTGTGATATATCACCCAGCCCTATTTCTGAGTGTGTGTTCACGATACTGTGAACCAACTAACCTACGTATGTGTTTGTGTCAACATCAACTCTGCTTCCTGTTGTCTGACCCATTTATCTGGGGGCGTTACCACGACAACAGTCACCGGCCGCCCCGTTCATCCGAAAACAACCCATATCTGATCCGCCACACCTTTTAGGATTAGGCCTAATGCTGGTGGTGTGTCCTATGAAAACAATGCACACACACACACACACACAGGTTTGTATGTAAATAAAGGTGTTGTTGGCAATTGATTCCGGTCTGTATTCCAGTCTATCTGTGATCTGTCCTGCAACATTTAGTGTTTATCTTTACTCAAGATAACAGGATAAAAATACCTAAACGCTACATGTAATTATTTATTTTAACTTGGGAAAGATTTTTCCTCTCTCTCTTGTAATCTCTAGCTGACACAAATCTAATTTACTTATCTATTACATATCAGTCTTTAAAACTTTACGGGGAGAGGGTTTGGAGTCTAGTTCTTTACAGAGAGGGTTTGGAGTCTTTAGTACTTTACAAAGAGAGGGTTTGGAGTCTTTAGTACTTTACACAGAAATAGTGTTTGGAGTCTATTTCTTTACAGAGAGAGGGTTTGGAGTCTAGTTCTTTACAGAGAGTGGGTTTGGAATCTTTAGTACTTTACAGAGAGAGGGTTTGGAGTCTTTAGTACTTTACAGAGAGCGTTTGGAATCTTTAGTACTTTACAGAGAGAGGGTTTGGAGTCTAGTTCTTTACAGAGAGGGTTTGGAGTCTTTAGTACTTTACAGAGAGAGGGTTTGGAGTCTTTAGTACTTTACAGAGACAGGGTTTGGAGTCGTTAGTACTTTACAGAGATAGGGTTTGGAGTCTTTAGAACTTTACACAGAGAGGGTTTGGAGTCTTTAGTACTTTACAGAAAGGGTTTGGAGTCTTTAGTACTTTACAGAGAGGGTTTGGAGTCTTTAGTACTTTACAGAAAGGGTTTGGAGTCTTTAGTACTTTACAGAGAGGGTTTGGAGTCTTTAGTACTTTACAGAAAGGGTTTGGAGTCTTTAGTACTTTACAGAGAGGGTTTGGAGTCTTTAGTACTTTACAGAGAGAGGGTTTGGAGTCTTTAGTACTTTACAGAGAGAGCGTTTGGAGCCTTTAGTACTTTACAGAGAGGGTTTGGAGTCTTTAGTACTTTACAGAGAGGCTTTGGAGTCTTTAGTACATTAGAGAGAGAAATATATTGCCTCTGTCTGTGATAGAGATAGCAAGAGTGTGTATTTGATTGTGTGTGTGAGGGGTAGAGTGACCCATGTTGTTCCAGAGTGGGTGAGTGTGAGAGGGAGAGAAACCCATGTTGTCCTGGAGTGGGTGAGTGTGAGAGGGAGAGAAACCCATTTTGTCCCGGAGTGGGTGAGTGTGAGAGGGAGAGAAACCCATGTTGTCCCAGAGTGGGTGAGTGTGAGAGGGAGAGAAACCCATGTTGTCCCGGAGTGGGTGAGTGTGAGAGGGAGAGCAATGCTTGACCATTGTTTTCTTGTACTGACCGCTGTTTGACTGTGTTGGTCGGATGCTGTGACCGTCGGTCGACTCCACCAATCAGATAGTTGCTTTGTGTTGTCGCGGTGACCGACGTTTGGCCCTGTTGCCCAGGCAATAACTCGACGGACAGGAAGGTTACTTTGGGGCCTCGGACGCTACACCCAGTCATTAAGAAGGGTTGTTTTGGCTGGAGCCAGAAGGGGAAAGAGAGAATAACACAAAGACCTGACCCGGTCATAGCAACTGTCATTCCAAATGATCCGGTGACCATCTTAACCTTTAGACGAACTCTGAGCTTACTGTTTAGGGTTAGCCTAGCGTTTGCTCAGTCCCCAACAAGCAGCTGTTCTGGTCTTCAGGGGAAATGGCATGAGAGCCTGTGACGAGACTTCCTCTTTTGGACGTTAACAAGGTGACATCTTAACCCCTTCTCCACATTACCTGGATTAATTGAACAGTACAGAAGATTACCTCCCCAGACAGTATTTTTTCTGCCCGTCAAGACCAGTATGTAGGGGATCTAGTTTCAGACCAGTATGTACGGGATCTAGTTTTAGACCAGTAGGTAGGGGATCTAGTTTCAGACCAGTATGTAGGTGATCTAGTTTCAGACCAGTATGTAGGGGATCTAGTTTCAGACCAGTATGTAGGGGATCTAGTTTCAGACCAGTATGTACGGGATCTAGTTTTAGGTCCTTAGGTACACTATTATGTATATTAACGATTATATTTCACACGGATAATATTCTGGGCGATAGAAAAGGAAAAAACCGAGGCGGACGCTCACATTCCCGCGCGTCAAACAGAAAAGTTTTCCTCACTCCCCTTGCCAATTCTTGTCTTACTCCTCGGTTTTTCAAGATAAACGCATGAAACCTTGTCTGAAGACTGTTGACATCTAGTGGAAGCCATAGGTACTGCAACCTGGGAGCTGGATTCCAGTATTTCCTATAGCAAGTCAATGGGAAAACAGGCACATCACAGAATCACAATTTTCCAGATGGATTTTCTTTGGCATAGGCCCACCCACTGGTGAGCCAGGTCCAGCCAAAATCTCAATTTGTTTTTCCCCAGACGATCCTGCAGGGGAAGAAGCCGGATGTGGAGATCATAGGCTGGCGTGGTTACACGTGATCTGCGGTTGTGAGGCCGGTTGGACATACTGCCAAATTCTCTAAAAAGACTTTTGAGGCATCTTATTGTAGAGAAATTAACATTCAAGTTTCCGGCTAAAGCTCTGGTGGACATTCCTGCATGCCAATTGTACGCTCCCTCAAAACTTTACACATCTGTAGCATTGCGTTGTGGGACAGAACTGCACATTTTAGAGTGTATTTTAATGTCCCCAGCACAAGGTGCACCTGTGTAATGATCATGCTGTTTAATCAGATTCTTGATATGCCTCACCTGTCAAGTGGATAGGATTATCTTGGCGAAGGAGAAATGCTCACTAACAGGGATGTAAACAAATTTATGCACAAAATTTGAGAGAGATATGGAAAAATTTCTAGGATCTTTTATTTCAGCTCATGAAACGTGGGACCAACACTTTACGTGTTGCGTTTATATTTTGGTTCAGTGTCGCTTCTCGGATCGGACCGGATCTGGATCAGAGAAGGTCTATATGGATCGGCTCTAGTTTTCCTATGGTCCGTTCAGAACGGCTCTAGTTTTCCTATGGTCTGGATGGCAAAGCCCCAGGTCCATTTCGGGAACGGATTTTAGACCCATTAAAGGCCTCTGATAGAGAACGATGTTGAAGGGGGTTCAGAAAATCAAGGTTACACTGAATACTATGATTGCTGTTGATTTCTTGATTTTTTTTTATTTAACCTTTATTTAACTAGGTAATAAAAGCTGAAATAAATTGTTCTCTCTACTACTATTCTGACATTTCACATTCTTAAAATAACGTGGTGATCCTAACTGAACTAAGACAGGGATTTTTTACTAGGATTAAATGTCAGAAATTGTGAAAAACTGAGTTTAAATGTATTTGGCTAAGGTGTATGTAAACTTCCGACTTCAACTGTAACTAGGCAAGTCAGTTAAGAACAAATTCTTATTTCTGTTAGGTCATGAATATTCTGATTGCTGCTAGGTCATGAATATTCTGATTGCTGTTAGGTCATGAATATTCTGATTGCTGTTAGGTCATGAATATTCTGATTGCTGTTAGGTCATGAATATTCTGATTGCAGTTAGGGTTGATTGCTGTTAGGTCATGAATATTCTGATTACTGTTAGGTCATGACTATTCTAATTGCTGTTAGGTCTGATTGCTGTTAGGTCATGAATATTCTGATTGCTGTTAGGTCTGATTGCTGTTAGGTCATGAATATTCTGTTTTCTCTTAGGTCATGAATATTCTGATTCTTCTTAGGTCATGAATATTCCGATTGCTCTTAGGTCATGAATATTCTGATTGCTCTTAGGTCATGAATATTCTGATTGCTCTTAGGTCATGAATATTCTGATTGCTCTTAGGTCATGAATATTCCAATTGCTCTTAGGTCATGACTATTCTGATTGTTCTTAGGGCATGAATATTCTGATTGTTCTTAGGTCATGAATATTCTGATTGCTGTTTTGGGTCATGAATATTCTGATTTCTCTTAGGTCATGAATATTCTGATTGCTCTTAGGTCATGAATATTCTGATTAATCTTAGGGCATGAATATTCTGATTGCTGTTTTGGGTCATAAATATTCTGATTGCTCTTAAGTCATGAGTATTCTGATTGCTCCTAGGTCATGAATATTGTGGTTGCTGTTAGGTCATGAACATTCTGATTGCTGTTTTGAGAGAGAGAGAGAGAGAGAGAGAGAGAGAGAGAGAGAGAGAGAGAGAGAGAGAGAGAGAGAGAGAGAGAGAGAGAGAGAGAGAGAGAGAGAGAGAGAGAGAGAGAGAGAGAGAGAGAGAGAGAGAGAGAGAGAGAGAGAGGTTAGAGAAAAGAGAATGTGTGTTGAGATGGTGAAAGTTAGCTCCTGTTGAGTGACAGGTGAATGTTAGACTCTCAGTTGGTCCAACTATGGCAGTTCCCGACAGAGATAACCTTTGACCTTGTTCTTTAAGTAGTCCCGAGGTCAGACAGAAAGTAGAACAGGACATAGAGACCACTCTTCCTTAGCGTTAACTACTGATATCTTATCGGACTGTCTGTTGTTCCCCTTCCTCTTCTTTGGCCCCAGACCCACTGCGGCTAAGTGATGTAGTGTCTTAACACAAAGCTGTGTGTGTGATTTAATGACGAATATAGGGACTTTCACTCACCGATGATAGCTGATGATCTATGTAGATAAGATATGGGGATTCCCAAGCCTTTCTTACAGAAGCACTCAGAAATAACCGCAACACTAACAAGGCGTTGTCTAAAAGGTAATCTGTGGTGTGGTCAAGGCTTAACCCTGGTTTAACCCTGGGTTTAAACGACGGAGAGCACGAGAGAAGGATTGGAAAAGCATGCCTTGCACAAGGGTCGTAGCATTTTGGCTACGTTAACCTTGGCTTTTATCACAACCATGACTAAGTCGGGTAGTACTACAGGTCGCTAGTGTGTTTGTACGTGAGATTACTTCGTCCCTGACCTTGCCCTGAACTCTTAAGTGATATTGTGTGTCTAACTCATTGACTCTGGTTGTAACACTGTTCTCAGAGTAACACACATGTAAAACAATTCCCTGTGTCCCTGCCCTATAACCATTAACACAGACAAAAAAACTATTCCCAAAACGTTCCCTACAAATAAATGTAACAGCTGGAATAACCATTAAAACTGTTAGACAAACAAGAAAGAGAGAGAAGGAGTGGGGAGGAGAGGGGGGAGAAAAAGAGGGAGAGAAGGAGGGGACAGAGAAAGGAGGGAGGAGCTTGCTGGAGACAGGAGGGGAGGGGCTAGCTAGAGAAAGGAGGGGAGGGGCTAGCTAGAGAAAGGAGGGGAGTGGCTAGCTAGAGAAAGGAGGGGAGTGGCTAGCTAGAGAAAGGAGGGGAGTGGCTAGCTAGAGAAAGGAGGGGATGGGCTAGCTAGAGAAAGGAGGGGAGTGGCTAGCTAGAGAAAGGAGGGGAGGGGCTAGCTAGAGAAAGGAGGGAAGGGGCTAGCTAGAGAAAGGAGGGAAGGGGCTAGCTAGAGAAAGGAGGGGAGTGGCTAGCTAGAGAAATCAGAAAATCAAATCAAACTTTATTCGTCCAATGCCGAATACAACAAGTGTAGACTTTACCGTGAAATGCTGACTTACAAGCCCTTAACAGTTCAAGAAGAAGGAAATATTTACCAAGTAGGCTAAAATAAAAATAAATAATAAAAAGTAACACAATAAGAGTAACAATAATGAGGCTATATACAGGGGCCACCGGTACTGAGTCAGTGGGCAGGGGTACAGGCTAGTTGAGGTAATCTGTACATGCAGGTGGGGGCGAAGTGACTATGCATAGGTAACAAACAAACAGCGAGTAGCAGCAGTGTACAAGGGGGGGGGTTCAATGTAAATTGTCCGGTGGCGATTTTTATGAATTGTTCAGCTGTCTAATGGCTTGGGGGTAGAAGCTGTTGAGGAGCCTTTTGGTCCTAGACTTGGCGCTCCGGTATCGCTTGCCGTGCGGTAGCAGAGAAAACAGTCTATAATTTGGGTGACTGGAGTGAATTTTATGGTCTTTCCTCTGATACTGCCTATTATATAGGTCCTGGATGGCAGGAAGCTTGGCCCCAGTGATGTACTGGGCCGTTCGCACTACCCTCTGTTGCGCCTTACGGTCAGATGCCGAGCAGTTGCCATACCAGGCGGTGATGCAACCGGTCAGGATGCTCTCAATGGTGCAGCTGTAGAACCTTTTGAGGATCTGGGGGCTCATGACAAATATTTTCAGTCTCCTGAGGGGAAAAAGGGTTTGTCGTGCCCTCTTCACGACTGTCTTGGTATGTTTGGACCATGATAGTTCATTGGTGATGTGGACACCAAGGAACTTGAAACTCTCGCCCCGCTCCACTACAGCCCCGTCGATGTTAATGGGGGCCTGTTCGGCCCGCCTTTTCCTGTAGTCCACGATCAGCTCCTTTGTCTTGCTCACATTGAGGGAGAGGTTGTTGTCCTGGCAACCACACTGCCAGTTCTCTGACCTCCTCCCTATAGGCCGTCCCATCGTTGTCGGTGATCAGGCCTACCACTGTTGTGTCGTCAGCAAACTTAATGAGGGTGTTGGAGTTGTTTGGCCACGCAGGCGTGGGTGAACATGGAATACAGGAGGGGACTAAGTACACACCCCTGAGGGGCCCCAGTGTTAAGGATCAGCGGGGCAGACGTGTTGTTGCCTATTCTTACCACCTGGGGGCGGCCCGTCAGGAAGTCCAGGATCCAGTTGCAGAGGGAGGTGTTAAGTCCCAGGGTCCTTAGCTTAGTGATGAGCTTCGTGGGCACTATGGTGTTGAACGCTGAGCTGTAGTCAATGAACAGCATTGTCACATAGGTGTTCCTTTTGTCCAGGTGGGAGAGGGCAGTGTGGAGTGCGATAGAGATTGCGTCATCTGTTGATCTGTTGGGGCGGTATGCGAATTGGAGTGGGTCTAGGGTGTCCGGGAGGATGCTGTTGATGTGAGCCATGATCAGCCTTTCAAAGCACTTCATGGCTACCGACGTGAGTGCCACGGGGCGGGAGCCATTTAGGCAGGTTACCTTTGCTTTCTTGGGTACAGGGACTATGGTGGTCTGCTTGAACCATGTAGGTATTACAGACTCGGTCAGGGAGAGATTGAAAATGTCAGTGAAGACACTTGACAGTTAGTCCGCGCATGCTTTGAGTACACGTCCTGGTAATCTGTCTGGCCCAGCGGCTTTGTGAATGTGGACCTGTTTAAAGGTTTTGTTCACTTCGGGCTACCGAGAGCGTTATCACACAGTCATCCAGAACAGCTGGTGCTCTCGTGCATGCTTCAGTGTTGCTTGCCTCGATGAGAGCATAAAAGGCATTTAGCTCGTCTGGTAGGCTAGCGTCACTGGGCAGCTCGCGTCTGGGTTTCCCTTTGTAGTCCGTAATAGTTTTCAAGCCCTGCCACATCCGACGAGCGTCAGAGTAGGATTCAATCGTAGAAGGATTCAATCGTAATCCTGTAATTTAATCCGCCAGCTCTATATTGTCCGTTTCTTCTTTCAGCCACGTCTCGATGAAACATAAGATGTTACAGTTTTTAATGTCCCGTTGGTCATAAAAAAAAATTTGTAATGATTGCACGTTAGCAAGGAGAATGGAAGGCATTGGGAGTTTACTCGCTCGCCTCCGGCTTCTCAGAAGGATTCCCTGATCTGCGTCCCCTTTTCCGGCGTCTTTTCTTTTCGCGCAACAGACGTGGATCTGGGCCTGTTCCAGTGAAAGCAGGATATCCTTCTCGTCGGACTCGTTAAAGGAAAAATGTTTGCTCCAGTCCGTGGTGGGTAATCGCTTTTCTGATGTCCAGAAGTTATTTTCGGTCATAAGAGACGGTAGCAGCAACATTATGTACGCAATAAGTAAAAAAAAAATAAGTTACGCAAAAACAAATGACAAAAAAAGTTGGGAGAATGTAGAACGCCAGCCAATGCTCTTCGACGCCATCTTAAACAAAGTATTTGCTACGTCATGTTTTCATTCTTCTCTTTTCACTTTTTCTTCTGGAAGTAATATTAACCCCCTCTCATCCTCTTCTCCTCCCCCTCCTCCCTCTGGGGAGATTGTGTAGAGCGGAACGATAGCACGGCAGGTCACCATGAGGTGAGGGAGGCAGAAGTTCAACAAGAGGTGAAGACCGAGACTAAGAGGGGAGATGGTGTGTGTGTGTGTCAGATGAATTCAGGGAGTGTGGGTGGGGTGAATCGGGTAAGACTGGGGCTCTGTGTGTGTGAGTGACGGGGGGTCGCTGTGTGTGTGAGTGACGGGGATCAGGGGTGCATGTTCTCTCCACCAGTAGCCAACCAGACTGCCTGCTGGGTAGCGCGAGTTTGGGGTTGGATCTGAAATGGCACCCTATTCCCTTTATAGTGCACTACCCATAGGGCTCTGCTCAAAAGTAGTGCACGGTATAGGGTGCCCTGTTACCTCGACCCTGTCACCCTGCCCTCATCCTAATAACCCTTTACCCTCTTCTCAACCTTCATCTTGTTTTGCTGCTGTTCTCACCTCCTTCTCTGATCTCCTCTCTCTCCTTCTCTCTCTCACCTCCTTCTCCTATCTCCTCTCTCTCCTTCTCTCTCTCACCTCCTTCTCTTATCTCCTCTCTCTCCTTCTCTCTCTCACCTCCTTCTCTTATCTCCTCTCTCTCCTTCTCTCTCTCACCTCCTTCTCCTATCTCCTCTTTCTCCTTCTCTCTCTCACCTCCCTTTCTTATCTCCTCTCTCTCCTTCTCTCTCTCACCTCCTTCTCCTATCTCCTCTCTCTCCTTCTCTCTCTCACCTCCTTCTCTTATCTCCTCTCTCTCCTTCTCTCTCTCACCTCCTTCTCTTATCTCCTCTCTCTCCTTCTCTCTCTCACCTCCTTCTCTTATCTCCTCTCTCTCCTTCTCTCTCTCACCTCCTTCTCATATCTCCTCTCCTCTCTCTCCTTCTCTCTCTCACCTTCTCTTATCTCCTCTCTCTCCTTCTCTCTCTCACCTCCTTCTCTGATCTCCTCTCTCTCCTTCTCTCTCTCACCTCCTTCTCTTATCTCCTCTCTCTCCTTCTCGCTCTCACCTCCTTCTCATATCTCCTCTCCTCTCTCTCCTTCTCTCTCTCACCTCCTTCTCCTATCTCCTCTCTCTCCTTCTCTCTCTCACCTCCTTCTCTGATCTCCTCTCTCTCCTCTCTCACTCCCTCTCTCTCTCTCAATCTCCCTCTCTCTCGTTCTCTCTCTCCCTCTATCAATTCATTTCAAGGGGCTTTATTGGCATGGCAAACATACGAATCCTCGAGCTGACAAGGTAGAAATCTGTCATTCTACCCCTGAACAAGACAGTTAACCCACTTTTTTGACATGGGAAACATATGTTTACATTGCCAAAGCAAGTGAAAAAGATAATAAACAAATGTGAAATAAACAATACAAATTAACTGTAAACATTATACTCAAGAGACATTTCAGATCTCTCTCTCTCTCCCCTCACTCTCTCCCCCTTTCTCTCCCCTCACTCTCTCCCCCTCTTCTCTCCCTCTCTCCTTTTCTCTCTCTCTCTCTCTCTGATATGAATCGATTTGATTTGAGAAGAAAGATCCTGTCTCAGATTCTGATTCAAATCCTCAATACCTGAGCTAGCTATGTCGTGTGTGTGTGTGTGTGTATAGTTTTAAGGTTACTTCCTCTAAACACAGAGCAGTCTATCAATATGATACTATGAGCTTCCTTATCTACACTAGCATGTGTGTGTGTGTGTGTGTGTTTGTGTTTGGGGATAGGAGTTAAACCCGGGTCAGCAACCGGTCCTGTTGGGTCGTGACTGGGTCATAACACGGTCAAAGGAAAATGTCACAGACTGGAACCGGTGGGTCCAAATCAGCCACCTTCTTCTCTTTCCTTCCCCCTCTCTTCCTCCCCCCTCTCTTCCTCTCATATGGTATGTGTGTGTTTAGTGTTAGCCAAAGTTCGACAGGCCAGTAGTTATAATCAGTTTTAAAAAAAAGGCCACAGTAACCACAGACACAGACACACAACGACATCATACACCTGGGATTGAGACGTATCGGTTTACCTCTCTCTCCCTCCTTCTATTCCCCCTTCTATCCATCGCTCTCCTTCTCTGGCCCTCTCTCCCTGTTATTTTTCTCTCTCTTAAAACGTTTGACTCTCAGTAATGTTCGGTATTACTTGTTTTATTTTAAGACACATGATTCATGTTTCTCTCTCTGTCTCTGTCTCTCTGTATCTCTCAGTTCAATTTCAATTGGCATTACATACAAAACACAATGTAACAATGTAACAAGTTATTAACTCTCTCTCTCTCTTCTCTCTATCCGTCTCTCTCTCTCTCTCCGTCTCTCTCTCTCTCTCTCCGTCTCTCTCTATCCATCCATCTCTCTCTCTCTCTCTCTCTCTCTCTCTCTCTCTCTCTCTCTCTCTCTCTCTCACTCTCTCCATCTCTCTCTCTTTTCATATCTGGGGAATAGTTACAGGGGAGAGGAATGAGCCAATTGTAAGCTGGGGATGATTAGGTGACCATGATGGGATGAGGGCCAGATTGGGAATTTAGCCAGGACACCGGGGTTAACACCCCGAACTCTTACAATAAGTGCCATGGGATCTTTGGTGATCACTGAGAGTCAGGACTCCCGTTTAACGTCCAATCCGCAAGATGGCAACCTACACAAGGCAATGTCCCCAATCACTGCCCTGGGGCATTGGGATATTTATTTTAGACCTGAGGAAAGTGTGCCTCCTACTGGCCCTCCAATGCTGCTGGCGATAACTATCACCTTATCAGTATACTGTGTTACTGTAAGAGACCGTATCAGTATACTGTGTTACTGTAACACACCGTATCAGTTTACTGTGTCACTGTAACAGACCGTATCAGTTTACTGTGTTACTGTAACAGACCGTATCAGTATACTGTGTTACTGTAACAGACCGTATCAGTTTACTGTGTCACTGTAACAGACCGTATCAGTTTACTGTGTCACTGTAACAGACCGTATCAGTTTACTGTGTTACTGTAACAGACCGTATCAGTTTACTGTGTTACTGTAACAGACCGTATCAGTATACTGTGTTACTGTAACACACCGTATCAGTTTACTGTGTCACTGTAACAGACCGTATCAGTTTACTGTGTTACTGTAACAGACCGTATCAGTATACTGTGTTACTGTAACAGACCGTATCAGTTTACTGTGTCACTGTAACAGACCGTATCAGTTTACTGTGTTACTGTAACAGACCGTATCAGTTTACTGTGTTACTGTAACAGACCGTATCAGTTTACTGTTTCACTGTAACAGACCGTATCAGTTTACTGTGTCACTGTAACAGACCGTATCAGTTTACTGTGTTACTGTAACAGACCGTATCAGTTTACTGTGTCACTGTAACAGACCGTATCAGTTTACTGTGTTACTGTAACAGACCGTATCAGTATACTGTGTCACTGTAACAGACCGTATCAGTTTACTGTGTCACTGTAACAGACCGTATCAGTTTACTGTGTTACTGTAACAGACCGTATCAGTTTACTGTGTCACTGTAACAGACCGTATCAGTTTACTGTGTCACTGTAACAGACCCTATCAGTTTACTGTGTCACTGTAACAGACCGTATCAGTATACTGTGTTACTGTAACAGACCGTATCAGTTTACTGTGTTACTGTAACAGACCGTATCAGTTTACTGTGTCACTGTAACAGACCGTATCAGTTTACTGTGTCACTGTAACAGACCGTATCAGTTTACTGTGTTACTGTAACAGACCGTATCAGTATACTGTGTTACTGTAACAGACCGTATCAGTTTACTGTGTCACTGTAACAGACCCTATCAGTTTACTGTGTCACTGTAACAGACCGTATCAGTATACTGTGTCACTGTAACAGACCGTATCAGTTTACTGTGTCACTGTAACAGACCCTATCAGTTTACTGTGTTACTGTAACAGACCGTATCAGTATACTGTGTCACTGTAACAGACCGTATCAGTTTACTGTGTCACTGTAACAGACCGTATCAGTATACTGTGTTACTGTAACAGACCGTATCAGTATACTGTGTCACTGTAACAGAACGTATCAGTTCACTGTGTTACTGTAACAGACCGTATCAGTATACTGTGTTACTGTAACAGACCGTATCAGTATACTGTGTCACTGTAACAGACCGTATCAGTTTACTGTGTCACTGTAACAGACCGTATCAGTTTACTGTGTCACTGTAACAGACCGTATCAGTTTACTGTGTCACTGTAACAGACCGTATCAGTTTACTGTGTTACTGTAACAGACCGTATCAGTTTACTGTGTTACTGTAACAGACCGTATCAGTTTACTGTGTTACTGTAACAGACCGTATCAGTTTACTGTGTTACTGTAACAGACCCTATCAGTTTAACTTCTTAGGGAGCGGCAGGTGAGGTGACGGTTTTGGAGAGTCTGGCGTGCCCAAAGCAAAATGCCTGCCACTTAGGAAATCAGTTTCTGGTGACCTTTGGCTCTGTTAGACACACTCCCTATTGAATCCATTTGTTACCAGGACTGAGACTGCAGTACCTATGGCTGCCACTAGATGTCAGCAGTCTATATACAAAGACTCAGAGAGATTGGAGTAAACACAACGAACAGGTACAGGAAATGGCATGGGGACCTGAAATATCAACAAGTTTTCTCGGGCGCGAGTCTGCCTGCAGCACCCTACTTTATTTTACTTATATAAGGTATAGGTGACCATCCGAGTGAAATATTATCGCTAATATTCATAAAAGGATAGCTTAGGATGCATTTTAACTGGTATTTGATTTGTGCTTTCGCCGTAAAGCCTTTTAGAAATCTGACAACGCTGTGATATTGCCAAGAAGCAGAGCTTTTGATGACTATGCAACACTTGTATATTGATGAATGTTTAATAATTCAACTTTTGGATTTTGAATTTGGCGCCTTACATTTTACCGGGTAGTGTCGGGAGTAGGGCGGGAGTATCAGTTTACTGTGTTACTGTAGATGGTGATACTAACTGGTACACACACACACAGACACACACACACAGCTATGTCTTACTACACTTGTATGGACTTTTTTGTGTTAATATCAATAATTGAGTCCCATTTTAAAATCGTATTTTCCCTAAACCTAACTCTTACTCCTAAAACAGCCTTTTTACAAGTGAGGGAGGACCAGTAAAAAGTCCTAACTTCTCTGAACTGTAGCTGCTTTACTAATCTCGTGAGGACGTCTGGTACACAGACGGTACCTCCAGAGTCATGAGACGGAGGCCCAGTCCTGGTGGTCTGTTTGCCCACAGAGGATGCAGCCTGCTGGTGTTAGTCTACCTCTCTATCCTCCTATACCCCCTGGACCTCCATAGCGGAGCACTGTGACACGCCTACTGCAACACCACGACTTCATGGAAGACAGTGACTTGGATCTCCGTCTCTTTGTCTCTCGGTGTGTGTCTCTATTGAAATGTTGTGTGGAAATGGACTGCTTTGTATTTGATTGGATTGCCTCTGTGCATCTTGTTATGCAGTGAGTGAACAAGTCTGAAGCTGTTACCTCCCTCTCTCACTCCTCCCTCCCTCTCTCACTCCTCCCCCTCTCACTACTCCCTCACTCTCTCACTCCTCCCCCTCTCACTCACACCCTCCCTCTCTCACTCCTCCCCCTCTCACTCCTCCCCCTCTCACTCCTCTCTCACTCACTCCTCCCCCTCTCACTCCTCTCTCACTCACTCCTCCCCCTCTCACTCCTCTCTCACTCACTCTTCCCTCCCTCTCTCACTCCTCTCTCACTCACTTCTCCCTCCCCCTCTCACTCATCTCTCACTCACTCCTCCCCCTCTACCTCCTCTCTCACTCACTCACTCACTCACTCCTCCCTCCCACTCTCACTCCTACCTCTCTCACGCACTCATCCCTCCCTCTCTCACTCCTCCCTCTCTCACTCACTCCTCCCTCTCTCACTCACTCCTCCCTCCCTCTCTCACTCCTCCCTCTCTCACTCCTCCCCCTCTCTCTCCTCCCTCTCTCACTCCTCCCTCTCTCACTCCTCCCCCTCTCTCTCCTCCCTCTCTCACTCCTCCCTCTCTCACTCCTCCCTCTCTCACTCTTCCCCTCTCTCTCCTCCCTCCCTCACT
This sequence comes from Brachymystax lenok tsinlingensis, assembly GCA_030435695.1. NCBI lineage: Eukaryota > Metazoa > Chordata > Actinopteri > Salmoniformes > Salmonidae > Brachymystax > Brachymystax lenok. The sequence goes on from CM059798.1 coordinate 24,692,799, forward strand.
CACTCCTCACTCCCCCCCTCTCTCTCACTCCTCCCTCTCTCTCTACTCCCTCTCTCACTCACTCACTCCTCCCTCCCTCTCTCACTCCTACCTATTTCACGCACTCCTCCCTCCCTCTCTCACTCCTCCCTCTCTCACTCCTCCCTCTCTCACTCATTCCTCCCTCCCTCTCTCCCTCTTCCCCTCTCTCTCCTCCCTCTCTCTCTCCTCCCTCTCTCACTCCTCCCTCTCTCACTCTTCCCCTCTCACTCCCCCTCTCTCTCACTCCTCCCTCTCTCACTCCTCCCTCTCTCACTTCTCCCTCCCTCTCTCACTCCTCCCCCTCTCACTCCTCACTCCCCCTCTCTCTCTCACTCCTCCTTCTCTCTCCTCCCTCTCCTTCCTCGCTCTCTTCTTTCCTCTCTCCATCCAGGATAAAAGACACTAGTCGTAAGAACAACATGTTTGCTCAGTTCAGGAAGAACGAGAGAGACAAACAGAAACCCATCGACACTGTGGTCAAACCTCCATCTGCAATCCTATTGGTTACTACAAACTCATCTACACCCACCAGACCTGAATGAAAATATCTCATTAGCCAAGGAACCACATCTCCGCCCGCCACGCCAGAACCCAGACATCCCATTGGTTGAGGAACCTCAACGTGATGCACAGCCACTTTAGCCTCCTCTACTGACTCTACAATGACTTCTGACAACTGACTCTACAATGTCTTCTGACTCTACTGACTCTACAATGTCTTCTGACTCTACTGACTCCACAATGTCTTCTGACTCTACTGACTCTACAATGTCTTCTGACTCTACTGACTCTATAATGTCTTCTGACACTACAATGTCTTCTGACTTTACTGACTCTACAAGAGAGGGATGGAGGGAGGAGAAAGAGATGGAGGGTGGAGAGAGAGATGGAGGGAGGAGAGAGAGATGGAGGGAGGAGAGAGATTGAGGGAGGAGAGAGATTGAGGGAGAGAGAGATTGAGGGAGAGAGAGATTGAGGGAGAGAGAGATTGAGGGAGAGAGAGATTGAGGGAGGAGATAGATGGAGAGAGGGATTGAGGGAGGAGAGAGATGGAGAGAGAGATTGAGGGAGGAGAGAGATGGAGAGAGAGATTGAGGGAGGAGAGAGATGGAGAGAGGGATGAAGGGAGAGAGAGATTAAGGGAGGAGAGAGATGGAGAGAGGGATGGAGGGAGAGAGAGATTGAGGGAGGAGAGAGATGGAGAGAGAAATTGAGGGGTTAATAGTTTTAGCCTCTATATCAGAGCTTTTACCTTCTCCACAGAGAGAGAGAGAGAGAGAGAGAGAGAGAGAGAGAGAGAGAGAGACTGCCAAATACAGCGATCATGTTATAGTATTTAACAAATGATTCTTCCTTAGTCTTCGCTTCTGATTGGATTCTATAGTCGACAGAATGTTAGAAATTGTCTTGGTGTCTGCAGGCGTGTGCATGCCGCTCTGCCTAACGTAAAGGGACATGCATGTAGTCGAAAAGGAATATGTAATGCTCTTCCCCTCTCTCTCCACAAATACTAAGGGGATCGGAATGATCCTATGTTACTAATGGAGATATTACAATCGACAAATATTGAATAAAACAGACTACTGGCTATGAAATTATTTGATTGTTAAATATTTATGTTGGTGGTGATGATGATGAAGAGAATGTTTTATCAACTCATTGGGCCATGTTCCTAGACACTGATCAGACAGAGTCCTGGACTAAAACAGACTCATTTCCCGGACTAAAACAGCCCAATTTCCTGGACTAAAACAGACCAATTTCCTGGACTAAAACAGACCCATTTCCTGGACTAAAACAGACCCATTTCCTGGACTAAAACAGACCCATTTCCTGGACTAAAACAGACCCATTTCCTGGACTAAAACAGACCCATTTCCTGGACTAAAACAGACCCATTTCCTGGATGAGATATGGAAAGTTTAAAAAGCTATTTGTTTACCTAGCCGTGGATCACAATGCAACTTCAAATGCAACTCATGCAATCTGATGACTATTGTGTACAACATCGCTGACGTCATCATGAGTATTGATTACCTAGCAAGCCGGCAAGGCAAGTTAAAATATCTCCAAAAATGGAGCTAGATGAAACCAGGAGAATAATATACTTGTCAAGGTCCTGACTTGTTGTGGGGATCCACACTCAATCACTTGAACGTGACGTTTTGCTAGTAAAACAAAATCTCGATCTCTCTCTCTCTCGAGGTTCTAGTTCATGACAGAAGTACCCTTATGATCTCTGAAAAACTGGGTGTCCTCTCTCGTGTGTGTGTGTGTATTCAGCGTGTACAGATTCAGGAGCTGTGTGTATGTGTCAGGAACTGCGGCTGAGAGGTAGTTGTTCAGTGGAGGGTGGTGAACCATAATTCCGCAGCAATACAAACACTCTCCACTGTGTGTGCTCCCCTGGCGTCTGAGACCCTCATGTTATGACCGGGGTGTTCCAAACAGTCTTTAGGAGAGTGTGGAGGACGGACGGGGAGCAATGGAGAGGAGGGTAGAGAGGGAAGGAGGGAGAGAGAGAGAGGGTAGAGAGGGAAGGAGAGAGAGAGAGAGAGAGGGTGGAGAGAGAAAGGAGAGGAAGGGGTCATAGTTGAGAACAGTGTATTGGGATCTCTGTCTAAAACCTAAGCGCTCCGCTGATCTCCTCTAAACTGTGAGACACACATGATGCCAGACACTAGACCAGACACCAGACACTAGACTAGACACTAGACCAGACACCAGACCAGACACTAGACCAGACACTAGACCAGACACTAGACCAGACACTAGACTAGACACTAGACTAGAAACCAGACACTAGACCAGACACCAGACCAGACAATAGACCAGACACAAGACCAGACACTAGACCAGACACAAGACCAGACACTAGGCCAGACACTAGACCAGACACTAGACACTAAACTAGACACTAGACCAGACACTAGACCAGACACTAGACTAGACACTAGACTAGACACTAGACTAGACACTAGACCATACACTAGACACCAGACACTAGACCAGACACTAGACTAGACACTAGACCGGACACTAGACTAGACAATAGACACTAGACCAGACATTAGACCAGACACTAGACTAGACACCAGACACTAGACCAGACATTAGACCAGACACTAGACACCAGACACTAGACACCAGACACTAGACCAGACACTAGACCAGATGCTAGACTAGACACCAGACACTAGACCAGACACTAGACTAGACACATGACACTAGACCAGACACTAGACCAGACACTAGACCAGACACTAGACCAGACACTAGACCAGACACTAGACTAGACACTAGACCAGAAACTAGACCAGACACTAGGCCAGACACTAGACACCAGACACTAGACCAGACACCAGACCAGACACTAGACCAGACACTAGACTAGACACTAGACTAGACACTAGACTAGACACTAGACCATACACTAGACACCAGACACTAGACCAGACACTAGACTAGACACTAGACCAGACACTAGACCAGACACTAGACTAGACACCAGACACTAGACAAGAGATTAGACCAGACACTAGACTAGACTCCAGACACTAGACCAGACACTAGACCAGACACTAGACCAGACATTAGACCAGACACTAGACCAGACACTAGACCAGACACTAGACTAGACACTAGACCCGACACCAGACACTAGACCAGACACTAGACCAGACACTAGACTAGACACCAGACACTAGACCAGACACTAGACTAGACACCAGACACTAGACTAGACACCAGACACTAGACCAGACACCAGACACCAGACACTAGACCAGACACTAGACTAGACACCAGACACTAGACTAGACACCAGACACTAGACCAGACACCAGACACCAGACACTAGACCAGACACTAGACTAGACACCAGACACTAGACTAGAAACCAGACACTAGACCAGACACCAGACCAGACACTAGACCAGACACAAGACCAGACACTAGACCAGACACAAGACCAGACACTAGGCCAGACACTAGACCAGACACTAGACTAGACACTAAACTAGACACTAGACCAGACACTAGACTAGACACTAGACTAGACACTAGACTAGACACTAGACACCAGACACTAGACCAGACACTAGACTAGACACTAGACTAGACACTAGACCGGACACTAGACTAGACAATAGACACTAGACCAGACATTAGACCAGACACTAGACTAGACACCAGACACTAGACCAGACATTAGACCAGACACTAGACACCAGACACTAGACACCAGACACTAGACCAGACACTAGACCAGATGCTAGACTAGACACCAGACACTAGACCAGACACTAGACTAGACACATGACACTAGACCAGACACTAGACCAGACACTAGACCAGACACTAGACCAGACACTAGACCAGACACTAGACTAGACACTAGACCAGAAACTAGACCAGACACTAGGCCAGACACCAGACACCAGACACTATACACCAGACACCAGACACCAGACCAGACACTAGACCAGACACTAGACCAGACACTAGACTAGACACTAGACTAGACACTAGACTAGACACTAGACCATACACTAGACACCAGACACTAGACCAGACACTAGACTAGACACTAGACCAGACACTAGACCAGACACTAGACTAGACACCAGACACTAGACAAGAGATTAGACCAGACACTAGACTAGACTCCAGACACTAGACCAGACACTAGACCAGACACTAGACCAGACATTAGACCAGACACTAGACCAGACACTAGACCAGACACTAGACTAGACACTAGACCAGACACTAAACCAGACACTAGACTAGACACTAGACCCGACACCAGACACTAGACCAGACACTAGACCAGACACTAGACTAGACACCAGACACTAGACCAGACACTAGACTAGACACTAGACCAGACACTAGACCAGACACTAGACTAGACACCAGACACTAGACAAGAGATTAGACCAGACACTAGACTAGACTCCAGACACTAGACCAGACACTAGACCAGACACTAGACCAGACATTAGACCAGACACTAGACCAGACACTAGACCAGACACTAGACTAGACACTAGACCAGACACTAAACCAGAGACTAGACTAGACACTAGACCCGACACCAGACACTAGACCAGACACTAGACCAGACACTAGACCAGACACCAGACACTAGACCAGACACTAGACTAGACACCAGACACTAGACTAGACACCAGACACTAGACCAGACACCAGACACTAGACCAGACACTAGACTAGACACCAGACACTAGACTAGACACCAGACACTAGACTAGACACCAGACACTCTCTCTCTCTCTCTCTCTCTCTCTCTCTCTCTCTCTCTCTCTCTCTCTCTCTCTCTCTCTCTCTCTCTCTCTCTGTGTGTGTGGTTACTGTGCCCATTTTTATCTGATTATAACTTAGAAATACTGGCTTGTTGAGTCATTGTTCCTAGTAATCCACTGGTAATATCAAGGCGTTGAAGCAATGTCTGACAGACCAATCAACCTGCACATGTCCTACATAAGGGACGCGGATGGCATTTGCTGTATGTTTGATGAGAAACTGCATATTGCAAATGTACGCTCCCTTACTAGACGTCCGAAATTGTTTCTAAAATAGGCCGACGCCGTCGGGCCGTGCCCTAGGGCCAAATCTTCCAGGAAGTCATCAAACGAACTTTCTCGGACTTTCGATGTCCGTTTAATAAAATAAATTCATTTTTGTCATTTTTCCGCCCTTCATAATAATCCCACCAGATGGCGAATGCCTTCTTATTGCAAATGTACAAAACATACACCTAATTGACCTGGCTTTTTCTCCTAAACCGAAAAGACTTCGAAGACGAAACTTGGTGGGCATGGGTTTGTCAGCCTCGTACATTTGCAATATTTTCAATTCATTTTTACATCACGAAAATGACAACATTTCTAAACGTCCCAGAGTCACAAGGCTAGGTGCATTAGAACCGCCTCGGCCCATAGAGACGGACCCTAACGATTCTGTCCGATAGCTCATTCAAGGACCCGTGAGCAACGCCGGAAGCGTGGATTTTCAGCACCAATTAAGGTCGCTGCTCGGACTCCAAATGACCTATCGAGCGAAAACTCGAGATTCGGGTCGCCTCAGCTAGGCCAACACATAATGTCAGAACTGGACCCGCAGCTAGAACGTAACTAGGTGTTTTACATTTTTACTATGATTTAAACAGAAGACGCTGTGAATTTTGAGCCTGCCCTGATATATGTGATAGTTGGCTTCTAAATGAGATGGAAAAAGTGGGTTTGGTGTCAGTTTTTATCAGTTTGGTGTCAGAATGATATCTAATTGACTGATGGACGCTGACTTGCTCGCTGACTTTGGTACATTTGCAATAAGATTGAATAGGGCTGAAACATCACCAAAATGACAGACTGAAATCAACACTAAAAAGGGCATCACCATAGTCTCTAGGCCGTGCCGAGTTCAACGAGACGCCCCACTTGACTGTAGCTTGCTCTGACCTCATAGACCGTGCCAAAAAGTAGGCCCAAAATGAAGCCTGGCCCTAAATGTCAGCTGATTTTGGGTGACAGCGGCAGACACGTTTGGGTTAGAAGCACAATTCAACTTCAGGAATGTTCCTAAGGTCCTCCCGATCTGAGCAAGCCTAACCGTGACTGTGTGGCATTAACCTTTAACAGTATAAACAGGGTATTTTCATCTAACAGTTTGCTATGACATCTCTCCCCATAGGAATACATTGCCTGCTCCCCTAAATTCAACCTGGTGCCTATGTGGGTTATGAATGCCATATAAACCTGTCTTCGATAGCAATCCATCAGGCCACTATGAGGTCTACCTGTTTTGATTCTAAGCTTCCTGGAGCAACCGGAAGTGGTTAAATTCACCCTAAGGTGTTTTGATATACCCAACCTGCAGTTGGTGAAAAACAGACTTTCAAACCTGTGTTAATCAATCAGTTCTTAACTTACAGACTTAAAACTCAGGATTATGTAAAGGCCTACCCCAATGAGGATATGTGTCTACCTACAGCTTCCTGTGACAACCGGAAGTGCTTTAAATAGGGGTCATAGCTGCTGTTTCGAAGGGTTAAAAAGGTCACATCTTTACAAAACTTCATATGTGTGATTAGGCAACCCTCATGAACTGTTAATGAGTCATTCCTCCCATCAAATTTACAAGAAAACCCTCAAACACACACACAAACAGAGATATGGGATGGAGTGACACAGTGTGGGGCTTAAAGACACACAGAGCCAGCAATGACATCAACATAGTCTCTAGGCCTTGCCGAGTTCAACGAGACGCCCCGCTTGACCGTAGCTCACTCGGTCTGACCGCAGCAACCGTGCCAAAAAGTAGGCCCAAAATGAAGCCTGGCCCTAAATTTCAGCTGATTTTGGGTGACAGCGGCAGAACCGTTTGGGTTAGAAGCACGATTCGACTTCAGGAACGTTCCTTAGGCCCTCCCGATCTGTGCAAGCCTAACCGTGACCGTGTGACATTAACCCTTAACAGTGAAAACAGGGTATTTACATCAAACCGTTTGCTATGACATCTCTCCCCATAGGAATACATTGCCTGCTCCCCTAAATTCAACCTGGTGCCTATGTGGGTTATGAATGCCTTATGAACCTGTCTTTGATTGCAATCCGTCAGGCCACTATGAGGTCTACCTGTGTTGATTCTAAGCTTCCTGGAGCAACCGGAAGTGGTTAAATTCACCCTAAAGGTGTTTTACAGTACCCAGCCTGCTGTTGGTGAAAAACAGACTTTCAAACCTGTGTGAATCAGTCAGTTCTTAACTTACAGACTTAAAACTCAGGATTCTGTTAAAGCCTACCCCAATGAGGATATGTGTCTACCTACAGCTTCCTGTGACGGAAGTGCTTTAAATTGGGGTCATAGGGGCTGTTTCAAAGGGTAAAAAAGGTCACATCGTTCCAAAACTTCACATGTGTGATTAGGCAACCCCAATGAACTGTAAATCAGTCATTCCTCCCATCAGAATCCCTTGAAAAACTCACACACGCACACAGTCCATGGGGAGTGACATAGTGTGGGGCTTACAGACACACACTGCCTGCAATAGTTACTTTCGTTCGAACTATTAAAGAACCGTCAGACCTAGAGCTCTGAAACTTTAGAACCCTTTTCTAGAGCTTATGTCGATAGTGCACGGTGAGTTATGGGGCTCTAGAAGGTTCACAGGCCGAGAAACAGCCTTGTACATTTGCAATATTTTCAATTCATTTTTACATCACGAAAATGACAGAATTTCTAAAAGTCCCAGAGACACAAGGTTAGGTGCATTAGAACCGCCTTGGCCCATAGAGAAGGACCCTAAAGTTTCTGTCCGATAGCTCATTCAAGGACCCCATAGCAACACCCGGAAAATGTGGATTTTCAGCACCAATTAAGGTCGCTGCTCGGGCTCCGAATGACCTATCGAGCCGAAACTCGGGATTTGGGGTTGCCTCAGCTAGGCCGACACATAACGTTGGAACTGGACCCGCAACTAGAACGTAACTAGGTGTTTTACGTTTTCATTATTGTGACTTTATGGCAGACTTTTGTCCATTTGCAATAAGTTAAAACCGTCGAGCCCGGCCATCCCGAGTTCAACGGGCAGTCAATTTGGGCATTTCTGCAGTATTTTAGAGCTTGTCAAATTCGTGATGTTAAAAGCCCATTGAAACATATTGCAAATGTACTGTACATTTGCAATATGTTTCAATTGGCTTTTAACATCACGAATATGACACGCTGAAATCAACACCAACAAGCGATGGAGAGGTACTACTATCAATCCTGGCCATCCTGAGATCAACGGGCAGTCAATTGGGCATTCCTGCAGTATTTTAGAGCTTGTCATATTCGTGATGTTAAAAGCCCATTGAAACATATTGCAAATGTACAGTGAAACATATTGCAAATGTACTGTACATTTGCAATATGTTTCAATGGGCTTTTAATATCACGAATATGACACGCTGAAATCAACACCAATCAGCGATGGAGAGGTACCACTATCAATCCTGGCCATCCTGAGGTCAACGGGCAGTCAATTGGGCATTTTTACAGTATTTTAGAGCTTGTCATATTCGTGATGTTAACAGCCCTTTGAAACATATTGCAAATGTACTGTACATTTGCAATATGTTTCACTGTACATTTGCAATATGTTTCAATGGGCTTTTAACATCACGAATTTGACATGTTGAAATCAACACCAACGAGCGATGGAGAGGTACCACTATCAATCCTGGCCATCCTGAGATCAACGGGCAGTCAATTGGGCATTCCTGCAGTATTTTAGAGCTTGTCATATTCGTGATGTTAAAAGCCCATTGAAACATATTGCAAATGTACTGTACATTTGCAATATGTTTCACTGCACATTTGCAATATGTTTCAATGGGCTTTTAACATCACGAATTTCACATGTTGAAATCAACACCAACGAGCGATGGAGAGGAACCATGATCACTTCCCGGCCATCCCGAGTTCAATGGGCCAGTCAATTGGGCATTTCTGCAGTATTTCGGAGCCTGTCAAATTTGTGAGGGTAAATGCCCATTGTAAGACATTGCAAATTGACAACCGTGTACCTGGTAATTGAAACGGGTAACCATGAGCATATTTTAAATATTAATGTCTTTAGGAGGGTGCAAGGTATCCCTCTTTAGGAGGGTGCAAGGTATCCCTCCCAATGGGGGCACCACTGGTCATTTTGGACGTTTTTCAAAAAATAGACCCTATAGGATGATTGAGGGCTTAACATAGTGATATATATCATTTTGTCAGTTTAAATGCCATTTGGACATTGCTCACTGACTTTTGGGTTCGGAAGCCGACTTCCTATGACGATATATGTAAATGGCTTTGACATTGACTTTTGACTTCCTATGGTAACATATTGCAAATGGACAAAACATATTTCATTTGGACATTGACTTTTCACTTCCTATGGTAACATATTGCAAATGGACAAAACATAGGCCTTATGGACAATAAAGTTAATAAAACGAAATTAATAAAATTAGACAAAGGTATGTTTATACACATCTTATATACGTGTTATTTTCAAAAAAAATCGAAAGAATCAGGAAAAACGGCCCAGAAAGCACTTTTTAAGGGGGCGTAGGTATTTTGACATTTTTTTTTTAAATGTCCAAATTTGACCCTTGGGTCTTGACTTCATGTACATATGCAATATGATTTGCCCCGTTGGAACGCGCTCGCCACCTATAGTAATTTTGAGTTATTACATTTGGCATTTGCCATATGCCGTTTGCCATAAGAAATGATTGAACTGCCGTACATTTGGGCACTCTTTTCCATTGTGTGTATGTTTGTTCCAATGGCAATATGTTGCCATTCATTTTTGTCCATTTCATGGGGGTCTTCCCTTACCTCTACTGTATGCTTATTGTTATTGTGCAATGTCTGGTTATTTTGACCCTTGGTTACTGTTTTCCCAGTGACAATTTTGATTCTTATTAGTTTCATGTTGTAAATATCCAAAGTAAGCTTTGGAAATATATACATTGTTACGTCATGCAAATAAAGCAAATTAGAGAGAGACAGAGAGAGAGAGAAGACTGGTGGAGAAGGAGAGAGACTGACCATACACTAGACTAGACACTAGACTAGACACCAGACACTAGACCAGACACCAGACCAGAGACTAGACACCAGACACAAGACCAGACACTAGACCAGACACTAGACCGGACACTAGACTAGACACTAGACCAGACACTAGACTAGACACTAGACTAGACACTAGCCTAGACACTAGACCAGACACTAGACCAGACACTACACTAGACACAAGACACTAGACCAGACACTAGACTAGACACTAGACAGGCACTAGAACAGACACTAGACTAGACACCAGACACTAGTCCAGACACTAGACCAGACACTAGTCCAGACACTAGACCAGACACTAGACCAGACACTAGACTAGACACTAGACGAGACACTAGACGAGACACTAGACACCAGACACTAGACCAGACACTATACCAGACACTAGACCAGACACTAGACTAGACACCAGACACTAGACCAGACACTAGACCAGACACTAGACTAGACACTAGACTAGACACTAGACAGACACTAGACCAGACACTAGACTAGACACCAGACACTAGACCAGACACTAGACTAGACACCAGACACTAGACCAGACACTAGACCAGACACTAGACCCTCACACTAGACTAGACACTAGACTAGACACTATACCAGACATTAGACCAGACACTAGACCCTCACACTAGACTAGACACTAGACCAGACACTAGACCAGACACTAGACCAGACACTAGATCAGACACCAGACCAGACACTATACCAGACACTAGACCCTCACACTAGACTAGACACTAGACCAGACACTAGACCAGACACTAGACACCAGACACTAGACTAGACACTAGACAGGCACTAGACCAGACACTAGACTAGACACCAGACACTAGACCAGACACTAGACCAGACACTAGACCAGACACTAGACCAGACACCAGACCAGACACTAGACCAGACACTAGACCAGACACTAGAATAGACACTAGACCAGAAACTAGACCAGACACTAGGCCAGACACTAGACACCAGACACTAGACCAGACACCAGACCAGACACTAGACCAGACACTAAACCAGACACTAGACCAGACACTAGACCCGACACTAGACCAGACACTAGACTAGACACTAGACCAGACACTAGACCAGACACTAGACTAGACACTAGACCAGACACTAGACCAGACACTAGACCAGACACTAGACCAGACACTAGACACCAGACACTAGACCAGACACCAGACTAGACACTAGACACCAGACACTAGACACCAGACACTAGACCAGACACTAGACCAGATGCTAGACTAGACACCAGACACTAGACCAGACACTAGACTAGACACTAGACTAGACACATGACACTAGACCAGACACTAGACCAGACACTAGACCAGACACTAGACCAGACACTAGACCAGACACTAGACCAGACACCAGACCAGACACTAGACCAGACACTAGACCAGACACTAGACTAGACACTAGACCAGAAACTAGACCAGACACTAGGCAAGACACTAGACACCAGACACTAGACCAGACACTAAACCAGACACTAGACCAGACACCAGACCCGACACTAGACCAGACACTAGACTAGACACTAGACTAGACACTAGACCAGACACTAGACCAGACACTAGACTAGACACTAGACCAGACACTAGACCAGACACTAGACCAGACACTAGACTAGACACTAGACCAGACACTAGACCAGACACTAGACCAGACACTAGACACCAGACACTAGACCAGACACCAGACTAGACACTAGACCAGACACTAGACACCAGACACTAGACCAGATACTAGACCAGACACTAGACTAGACACCAGACCAGAGACTAGACACCAGACACTAGACCAGACACCAGACACTAGACCAGACATTAGACCAGACACTAGACTAGACACCAGACACTAGACCAGACACCAGACCAGAGACTAGACACCAGACCAGAGACTAGACACCAGACACTAGTCCAGACACTAGACTAGACACTAGAGCAGACACTAGAGCAGACACTAGAGCAGACACTAGACCAGACACTAGACCAGACACTAGACCAGACACTAGACTAGACACTAGACCAGACACTAGACCAGACACTAGACTAGACACTAGACCAGACACTAGACACCAGACACTAGACCAGACACTAGACCAGACACTAGACCCGACACTAGACTAGACACTAGACCAGACACTAGACACCAGACACTAGACCAGACACTAGACTAGACACCAGACACTAGACCAGACACTAGACCAGACACCAGACACTAGACTAGACACCAGACACTAGACTAGACACCAGATACTAGACCAGACACCTGACGCTCTCTCTCTCTCTCTCTCTCTCTCTCTCTCTCTCTCTCTCTCTCTCTCTCTCTCTCTCTCTGTGTGTGTGGTTACTGTGCCCATTTTTATCTGATTATAACTTAGAAATACTGGCTTGTTGAGTCATTGTTCCTAGTAATCCACTGGTAATATCAAGGCGTTGAAGCAATGTCTGACAGACCAATCAACCTGCACATGTCCTCTACTGTGTGATTATTGTTATTGTGCAATGTCTGGTTATTTTTACCCTTGGTTACTGTTTTCCCGGTGACAATTTTGATTCTTATTAGTTTCATGTTGTAAATATCCAAAGTAAGCTTTGGCAATATATACATTGTTACGTCATGGCAATAAAGCAAATTAGAGAGAGACAGAGAGAGAGAGAAGACTGGTGGAGAGGGAGAGAGACTGGTGAAGAGGGAGAGAGACTGGTGGAGAGGGAGAGAGACTGGTGGAGAGGGAGAGAGACTGGTGGAGAGGGAGAGAAAGACTGGTGGAGAGGGAGAGAGACTGGTGGAGAGGGAGGAGAGGGAGAGAAAGACTGGTGGAGAGGGAGAGAGACTGGTGGAGAGGGAGAGAGACTGGTGGAGAGGGAGAGAAAGACTGAGTCTCTCTCACTCTCTCTCTCTCTCACACACAGTGTTTCTGAGTCTCTCTCTCTCTCTCTCTCTCTCTCTCTCTCTCTCTCTCTCTCTCTCTCTCTCTCTCCTTCCTCTGTTCTCCTTCAACAATATGCAAAACAGATCCTAAGGTAGAAAGATGGACAGATACGCTCCTACCGTGAGAGAGATGGGGGAAGGGGGGATGATAGAGGGAGTGAGAGAATGTGTGTGTTTGTCTCACTTCCTCTTTCCTTCTTTCAAGGTCTGGGTTATCTCTCACTATGTCCTATCTTTCATTCTCTCTCTGTCTCTCTCTCTCTCTCTCTCTCTCTCTCTCTCTCTCTCTCTCTCTCTCTCTCTCTCTCTCTCTCTCTCTCTCTCTCTCTCTCTCGCTCTCTCTCTCTATCTGTGTGTGTGGTTACTGTACATTTTATATCTGATTATTACTTAGAAATACTGGCCTGTTGAGTCATTGTTCTTAGTAATATCAAGGAGTTGAAGCCTGGTTCAAATATGTTCCCATCACTTTAAGACACCACACAAAATCTGAAAACACCCCCTGTCTCTGGTCATGTAAAATCATTATCCACTGCTACATCACCCGCATTACAATCTGAAAGACCACTACAAACATCACCCGCATTACAATCTGAAAGACCACTACAAACATCACCCGCATTACAATCTGAAAGACCACTGCTACATCACCCGCATTACAATCTGAAACACCACTACAAACATCACCCGCATTACAATCTGAAAGACCACTGCTACATCACCCGCATTACAATCTGAAACACCACTACAAACATCACCCGCATTACAATCTGAAAGACCACTGCTACATCACCCGCATTACAATCTGAAAGACCACTGCTACATCACCCGCATTACAATCTCAAAGACCACTACAGACATCACCCGCATTACAATCTGAAATACCACTACAAACATCACCCGAATTACAATCTGAAACACCACTACAAACATCACCCGCATTACAATCTGAAACACCACTGCTACATCACCCGCATTACAATCTGAAAGACCACAAATACATCACCCGCATTACAATCTGAAACACCACTGCTACATCACCCGCATTACAATCTGAAACACCACTACAAACATCACCCGCATTACAATTTGAAAGACCACTGCTACATCACCCGCATTACAATCTGAAACACCACTGCTACATCACCCGCATTACAATCTGAAACACCACTACAAACATCACCCGCATTACAATCTGAAACACCACTACAAACATCACTGGCATTACAATCTGAAAAACCACTGCTACATCACCCGCATTACAATCTGAAAGACCACTGCTACATCACCCGCATTACAATCTGAAACACCACTACAAACATCACCCGCATTACAATCTGAAAGACCACTACTACATCACCCGCATTACAATCTGAAACACCACTACAAACATCACCCGCATTACAATCTGAAACACCACTACAAACATCACCCGCATTACAATCTGAAACACCACTGCTACATCACCCGCATTACAATCTGAAACACCACTACAAACATCACCCGCATTACAATCTGAAAAACCACTGCTACATCACCCACATTACAATCTGAAAGACCACTGCTACATCACCCGCATTACAATCTGAAAGACCACTACAAACATCACCCGCATTACAATCTGAAAGACCACTACAAACATCACCCGCATTACAATCTGAAACACCACTGCTACATCACCCGCATTACAATCTGAAAGACCACTACAGACATCACCCGCATTACAATCTGAAACACCACTACAAACATCACCCGCATTACAATCTGAAAGACCACTGCTACATCACCCGCATTACAATCTGAAAGACCACTACAAACATCACCCGCATTACAATCTGAAAAACCACTGCTACATCACCCGCATTACAATCTGAAAGACCACTGCTACATCACCCGCATTACAATCTGAAAGACCACTACAAACATCACCCGCATTACAATCTGAAAGACCACTACAAACATCACCCGCATTACATTCTGAAACACCACTGCTACATCACCCGCATTACAATCTGAAAGACCACTACAGACATCACCCGCATTACAATCTGAAACACCACTACAAACATCACCCGCATTACAATCTGAAAGACCACTGCTACATCACCCGCATTACAATCTGAAACACCACTACAGACATCACCCGCATTACAATCTGAAACACCACTACAAACATCACCCGCATTACAATCTGAAACACCACTACAAACATCACCCGCATTACAATCTGAAACACCACTACAAACATCACCCGCATTACAATCTGAAACACCACTACAAACATCACCCGCATTACAATCTGAAACACCACTGCTACATCACCCGCATTACAATCTGAAACACCACTACAAACATGACCCGCATTACAATCTGAAAGACCACTACAAACATCACCCGCATTACAATCTGAAAGACCACTGCTACATCACCCGCATTACAATCTGAAAGACCACTACAAACATCACCCGCATTACAATCTGAAAGACCACTACAAACATCACCCGCATTACAATCTGAAACACCACTGCTACATCACCCGCATTACAATCAGAAAGACGACTACAGACATCACCCGCATTACAATCTAAAACACCACTACAAACATCACCCGCATTACAATCTGAAACACCACTACAAACATCACCCGCATTACAATCTGAAACACCACTGCTACATCACCCGCATTACAATCTGAAACACCACTGCTACATCACCCGCATTACAATCTGAAACACCACTACAAACATCACCCGCATTACAATCTGAAAAACCACTGCTACATCACCCACATTACAATCTGAAACACCACTGCTACATCACCCGCATTACAATCTGAAACACCACTACAAACATCACCCGCATTACAATCTGAAAAACCACTGCTACATCACCCGCATTACAATCTGAAAGACCACTGCTACATCACCCGCATTACAATCTGAAAGACCACTACAAACATCACCCGCATTACAATCTGAAAGACCACTACAAACATCACCCGCATTACAATCTGAAACACCACTGCCAAATCACCCGCATTACAATCTGAAAGACCACTGCTACATCACCCGCATTACAATCTGAAACACCACTACAGACATCACCCGCATTACAATCTGAAACACCACTACAAACATCACCCGCATTACAATCTGATACACCACTACAAACATCACCCGCATTACAATCTGAAACACCACTGCTACATCACCCGCATTACAATCTGAAACACCACTGCTACATCACCCGCATTACAATCTGAAAGACCACTGCTACATCACCCGCATTACAATCTGAAAGACCACTACGAACATCACCCGCATTACAATCTGAAAGACCACTACACACATCACCCGCATTACAATCTGAAACACCACTGCTACATCACCCGCATTACAATCTGAAAGACCACTGCTACATCACCCGCATTACAATCTGAAACACCACTACAAACATCATCCGCATTACAATCTGAAACACCACTGCTACATCACCCGCATTACAATCTGAAACACCACTGCTACATCACCCGCATTACAATCTGAAAGACCACTACAGACACCACCCGCATTACAATCTGAAACACCACTACAAACATCACCCGCATTACAATCTGAAACACCACTACAAACATCACCCGCATTACAATCTGAAACACCACTACAAACATCACCCGCATTACAATCTGAAACACCACTGCTACATCACCCGCATTACAATCTGAAACACCACTACAAACATGACCCGCATTACAATCTGAAAGACCACTACAAACATCACCCGCATTACAATCTGAAAGACCACTGCTACATCACCCGCATTACAATCTGAAAGACCACTACAAACATCACCCGCATTACAATCTGAAAGACCACTACAAACATCACCCGCATTACAATCTGAAACACCACTGCTACATCACCCGCATTACAATCAGAAAGACGACTACAGACATCACCCGCATTACAATCTAAAACACCACTACAAACATCACCCGCATTACAATCTGAAACACCACTACAAACATCACCCGCATTACAATCTGAAACACCACTACAAACATCACCCGCATTACAATCTGAAACACCACTGCTACATCACCCGCATTACAATCTGAAACACCACTGCTACATCACCCGCATTACAATCTGAAACACCACTACAAACATCACCCGCATTACAATCTGAAAGACCACTACAAACATCACCCGCATTACAATCTGAAAGACCACTGCTACATCACCCGCATTACAATCTGAAACACCACTGCTACATCACCCGCGATTTACAATCTGAAACACCACTGCTACATCACCCGTTACATAATCTGAAACACCACTACAAACATCACCCGCATTACAATCTGAAAGACCACTGCTACATCACCCGCATTACAATCTGAAACACCACTACAAACATCACCCGCATTACAATCTGAAACACCACTACAAACATCACCCGCATTACAATCTGAAAGACCACTGCTACATCACCCGCATTACAATCTGAAAGACCACTACAAACATCACCCGCATTACAATCTGAAAGACCACTACAAACATCACCCGCATTACAATCTGAAAGACCACTGCTACATCACCCGCGTACAATCTGAAACACCACTGCTACATCACCCGCATTACAATCTGAAACACCACTACAAACATCACCCGCATTACAATCTGAAAGACCACTACAAACATCACCCGCATTACAATCTGAAACACCACTGCTACATCACCCGCATTACAATCTGAAACACCACTGCTACATCACCCGCATTACAATCTGAAAGACCACTGCTACATCACCCGCATTACAATCTGAAAGACCACTACGAACATCACCCGCATTACAATCTGAAAGACCACTACACACATCACCCGCATTACAATCTGAAACACCACTGCTACATCACCCGCATTACAATCTGAAAGACCACTGCTACATCACCCGCATTACAATCTGAAACACCACTACAAACATCATCCGCATTACAATCTGAAACACCACTGCTACATCACCCGCATTACAATCTGAAACACCACTGCTACATCACCCGCATTACAATCTGAAAGACCACTACAGACACCACCCGCATTACAATCTGAAACACCACTACAAACATCACCCGCATTACAATCTGAAACACCACTACAAACATCACCCGCATTACAATCTGAAACACCACTACAAACATCACCCGCGACAATCTGAAACACCACTGCTACATCACCCGCATTACAATCTGAAACACCACTACAAACATGACCCGCATTACAATCTGAAAGACCACTACAAACATCACCCGCATTACAATCTGAAAGACCACTGCTACATCACCCGCATTACAATCTGAAAGACCACTACAAACATCACCCGCATTACAATCTGAAAGACCACTACAAACATCACCCGCATTACAATCTGAAACACCACTGCTACATCACCCGCATTACAATCAGAAAGACGACTACAGACATCACCCGCATTACAATCTAAAACACCACTACAAACATCACCCGCATTACAATCTGAAACACCACTACAAACATCACCCGCATTACAATCTGAAACACCACTGCTACATCACCCGCATTACAATCTGAAACACCACTGCTACATCACCCGCATTACAATCTGAAACACCACTACAAACATCACCCGCATTACAATCTGAAAGACCACTACAAACATCACCCGCATTACAATCTGAAAGACCACTGCTACATCACCCGCGATTTACAATCTGAAACACCACTGCTACATCACCCGCATTACAATCTGAAACACCACTGCTACATCACCCGCATTACAATCTGAAACACCACTACAAACATCACCCGCATTACAATCTGAAAGACCACTACAAACATCACCCGCATTACAATCTGAAACACCACTGCTACATCACCCGCATTACAATCTGAAACACCACTGCTACATCACCCGCATTACAATCTGAAAGACCACTGCTACATCACCCGCATTACAATCTGAAAGACCACTACGAACATCACCCGCATTACAATCTGAAAGACCACTACACACATCACCCGCATTACAATCTGAAACACCACTGCTACATCACCCGCATTACAATCTGAAAGACCACTGCTACATCACCCGCATTACAATCTGAAACACCACTACAAACATCATCCGCATTACAATCTGAAACACCACTGCTACATCACCCGCATTACAATCTGAAACACCACTGCTACATCACCCGCATTACAATCTGAAAGACCACTACAGACACCACCCGCATTACAATCTGAAACACCACTACAAACATCACCCGCATTACAATCTGAAACACCACTACAAACATCACCCGCATTACAATCTGAAACACCACTACAAACATCACCCGCATTACAATCTGAAACACCACTGCTACATCACCCGCATTACAATCTGAAACACCACTACAAACATGACCCGCATTACAATCTGAAAGACCACTACAAACATCACCCGCATTACAATCTGAAAGACCACTGCTACATCACCCGCATTACAATCTGAAAGACCACTACAAACATCACCCGCATTACAATCTGAAAGACCACTACAAACATCACCCGCATTACAATCTGAAACACCACTGCTACATCACCCGCGTTACAATCAGAAAGACGACTACAGACATCACCGCATTACAATCTAAAACACCACTACAAACATCACCCGCATTACAATCTGAAACACCACTACAAACATCACCCGCATTACAATCTGAAACACCACTGCTACATCACCCGCATTACAATCTGAAACACCACTGCTACATCACCCGCATTACAATCTGAAACACCACTACAAACATCACCCGCATTACAATCTGAAAGACCACTACAAACATCACCCGCATTACAATCTGAAAGACCACTGCTACATCACCCGCATTACAATCTGAAACACCACTGCTACATCACCCGCATTACAATCTGAAACACCACTGCTACATCACCCGCATTACAATCTGAAACACCACTACAAACATCACCCGCATTACAATCTGAAACACCACTACAAACATCACCCGCATTACAATCTGAAAGACCACTGCTACATCACCCGCATTACAATCTGAAAGACCACTACAAACATCACCCGCATTACAATCTGAAAGACCACTGCTACATCACCCGCATTACAATCTGAAACACCACTGCTACATCACCCGCATTACAATCTGAAACACCACTACAAACATCACCCGCATTACAATCTGAAACACCACTGCTACATCACCCGCATTACAATCTGAGTGGAGGCAATCATCACTTTAACCTTAAACTTACTTTTTTTATTAAACCTTAATGTCTTTTGTCATTTTATGAGCCGTGTCAAACCATGTTCAGACAAAAAAAAAAGCAACCTTCATTTAACTAGGCAAGTCAGTTAAGAACAAATTCTAATTTACAATGACGGCCTACCCCGGACGACGCTGGGCCAATTGTGATCCGCCCTGTGGGACTCACAATCACGGCCGGTTGTGATGCAGCCTGGAATCGAACCAGGGTGTCTGTAGTGGCGCCTCTAGCACTGAGATGCGATGGTAGTGTATGTAATTAAAAGTCTCATAGAAATGTGGCTACATGTTCAGCATCGGTCTGGACATGACAGGCTGTCGCCAATGTGCACATGCTATCATCTACACTTCCACACGGAAGCCAATTATTTATATGCGTTTACGTACACTTATGCTATTCTTAAGAGCTATGGTAGCTAATAGCTATGGTTTTTCGGTTTTCAAATCAATTTAAATGGCTATCTTGGTGCCCTAGCAGATTGGACACCTCTTGACCTTCTAGACCGGATGGAAGGTGCTGCTAGACCAGATGGAAGGAGCTGCTAGACCAGATGGAAGGAGCTGCTAGACCAGATGGAAGGAGCTGCTAGACCAGATGCAAGGTGCTGCTAGACCAGATGGAAGGACCTGCTAGACCAGATGGAAGGAGCTGCTAGACCAGATGGAAGGTGCTGCGAGACCAGATGGAAGGAGCTGCTTCTACCTTGGGATGTATTTCCGTGGAGATTGATCATCTGGGAAATTCCAACGACACATGTGTCATCAATAAACATCAGATTTACCCCTAACACAGAGAGAGAGAGAGAAACATGCGGATATGACTGTGTGTGTCATTGTTCCTAGTAATCCATTTGGTAATATCAAAGCGCTGAAGCCTGGTCCAAATATGTTCCCATCACGTACTTTAAGACACCACACAACAACTCAACAGACCCTGTCTCCCTGGTCCTCCAGGCCTCCCCCCACCTCTCTTCTCTCTCTGTTCCCAGGCAGCAGTGCCCGAGGCTGGGGTGGAGAGGCTGCCTGCTCCCCCTGGGCTGTTTGACTGATGGATGTTGGCCTGGAGGCTGACACTTAGACTGGGTGATGGGGTTGTCCTGAGGCGGGTTGGCAATGCTGAAGAGATCACCAGAATGTGTGTGTGTGTGTGCCAGGAGGTGGTAGTGAATCCCACTGTCAGAGGGGTAATCCATGCCATCCATCACTGTGCTGGAGCACACACCCGAACACAGTCAGGAGAATGGTGTCATCTCTCTCTCTGTGTGTGTGTGTGTGTGTGCGCTTGTGTTTGTGTTTGTGTGTGTGTGTGTGTGTGTGTGTGTGTATATGACCAGTATGAAATGTCCTCTCCTCTCCATTGTGTCACTGTCGTCTACTGAGTCTTGACAGATGTACTGATCCCCTCTAAGTCTCTAAGACGTTGTGTGAGAGACTGGATTCCTCCATCATCTCCTGGCAAGAGTTAATATAACCAAATCAAATCAAATTTTATTTGTCACATCCACACGGTTAGCAGATGTTAATGCGAGTGTAGCGAAATGCTTGTGCTTCTAGTTTCCGACCCATGCAGTAGTATCTAACAATGTCATCTAACAAATTCACAACAACAACCTTATACACACAAGAGTAACGGAATGAAACTGGAGTCCAGGGGTAACGTCCCTCCCAAATTCCACCCTAGTCCCTATCCCCATTGGGCTCTGGTTGAAAGTAGTGCACTAAATAGGAGGTAAGGAATATGGAGCAATTTGGAACTCAACCCAGGATCAGAGCTAGTCCTCTTTCAAGATATTTTTCTCTTTCTGTCGTTCCCAGAGAAAAGACTACTCAATCGCTCTCTGTCCGTCTGAGAGAACGGCGACGTGCTCTGTTCTGTACGTGACGCTGTGTGTCGCAATAACATTTGACGTTTTACTTTCCTGTTCATGAAGACTAGCGTCTTGTCCAAGGTTGTGTACTTGTACCCCGAGTCCTATTATATTGAATAACGCAGAAGTGACTCAGTCTTAGAATGAGAACTGTCAGAATTCCATAGAAGTTCTAGAATGAGAAGTGACCTCTCCAAGGTGGGGGTCATTAAGATCTTATATGCAGGTCCTCTAATGTACTCCAGGTTTCTCTGACACGGTCATGGTTCCATGGTCCTACTGGAACATGAATTCAGATGGTTTTAGTTCTTTCATCTAGTAGCAAGGAGAAGGAGCAGAGAACAGGGATATTCTCTCCTCGTTCTCTTCTCTCCTCTCCTCCCTACTCCAACCCCGCACCTCCTCTCCTCTCCTCCCTACTCCAGACCCTTCCTCTGTTCTCCTGCCCACCCCTTCCTCTCCTCTCCTCTCCTTACCTCTCTACTCATCTCCTCTCTACTCTACTCCTCTCCTCTCTCCGTGTGGTCCTAATCTGTGTGTGTTTTGAGTACCACATGTTTGTGTGTTTCGATCTTAAGGTGGATTTAGTTCCAGACACATTTTTTCATTTCCTCGTGACCCTTAGACAACCTTTGGCAACAGAGGTGTTTGGGTAATGTCTTGAATGGCTTAGTGGGACATTAGAACACACACACACACAAGAAGGTGTGTGTGTGTGTGTGTGTGTGTGTGTGTGTGGTAGGCAAGTGGAGGGGTTAGGTTAGGCAACCCAAATCCGGATAACCTTATCTCGACATTCCTTCCCAATGTCCATTTAAGACCTTAAGACATTACCCCGTACGCACGCACGCAAACACACACACCCACACCACACACACACACACACACACACACACACACTTAATTAAATGTGAATACACACACACACAGCCTAACAATTATCTAACATCGACACGTAACAGTGTTAGCTAGCTGAAGACATATGTGATAAATGTCAAACTGAATGTCCGCCATGGCGACATCAGATTGAATTAATTTAATAAGTTATGTTCAGAGGACATAGCATGGGCTGTGTGTTAGCTGTCTAGGCCAGAGGTAGGCAGCCCTGGGTAAAGTTAGTGCAACGTCCAGGGAATAGGTTTCCTTTTGGGATGCAGACATGACGGTGTGGGCTGTGCTTTAAGCTGTATATGTTTTGGTTCTAAGTGGATATAGTGAAGGAGTAGATATAGTGAAGGAGTAGATATAGTGAAGGAGTAGATATAGTGAAGGAGTAGATATAGTGAAGGTAATGAGTGATATAGTGAAGGTAATGAGTGATATAGTGAAGGTAATGAGTGATATAGTGAAGGTAATGAGTGATATAGTGAAGGTAGTGAGTGATATAGTGAAGGAGTAGATATAGTGAAGGAGTAGATATAGTGAAGGTAATGAGTGATATAGTGAAGGTAGTGAGTGATATAGTGAAGGTAGTGAGTAGATATAGTGAAGGAGTAGATATAGTGAAGGTAATGAGTGATATAGTGAAGGTAGTGAGTGATATAGTGAAGGTAATGAGTGATATAGTGAAGGTAGTGAGTGATATAGTGAAGGTAGTGAGTGATATAGTGAAGGTAATGAGTGATATAGTGAAGGTAATGAGTGATATAGTGAAGGTAGTGAGTAGATATAGTGAAGGAGTAGATATAGTGAAGGTAATGAGTGATATAGTGAAGGTAGTGAGTAGATATAGTGAAGGAGTAGATATAGTGAAGGTAATGAGTGATATAGTGAAGGTAGTGAGTAGATATAGTGAAGGAGTAGATATAGTGAAGGTAATGAGTGATATAGTGAAGGTAGTGAGTGATATAGTGAAGGTAATGAGTGATATAGTGAAGGTAATGAGTGATATAGTGAAGGTAGTGAGTAGATATAGTGAAGGTAATGAGTGATATAGTGAAGGTAATGAGTGATATAGTGAAGGTAGTGAGTAGATATAGTGAAGGGTAGATATAGTGAAGGTAATGAGTGATATAGTGAAGGTAGTGAGTGATATAGTGAAGGTAATGAGTGATATAGTGAAGGTAGTGAGTGATATAGTGAAGGTAGTGAGTGATATAGTGAAGGTAATGAGTGATATAGTGAAGGTAATGAGTGATATAGTGAAGGAGTAGATATAGTGAAGGTAATGAGTGATATAGTGAAGGTAGTGAGTGATATAGTGAAGGTAATGAGTGATATAGTGAAGGTAGTGAGTGATATAGTGAAGGTAGTGAGTGATATAGTGAAGGTAATGAGTGATATAGTGAAGGTAATGAGTGATACAGTGAAGGAGTAGATATAGTGAAGGTAATGAGTGATATAGTGAAGGTAATGAGTGATATAGTGAAGGTAGTGAGTAGATATAGTGAAGGAGTAGATATAGTGAATGAGTAGATATAGTGAAGGAGTAGATATAGTGAAGGAGTAGATATAGTGAAGGTAATGAGTGATATAGTGAAGGTAGTGAGTAGATAAGGTGAAGATAGTGAGTAGATATAGTGAAGGAGTAGATATAGTGAAGGAGTAGATATAGTGAAGGAGTAGATATAGTGAAGGTAATGAGTGATATAGTGAAGGTAATGAGTGATATAGTGAAGGTAATGAGTGATATAGTGAAGGTAATGAGTGATATAGTGAAGGTAATGAGTGATATAGTGAAGGTAGTGAGTAGATATAGTGAAGGAGTAGATATAGTGAAGGTAATGAGTGATATAGTGAAGGTAATGAGTGATATAGTGAAGGTAGTGAGTGATATAGTGAAGGTAATGAGTGATATAGTGAAGGTAATGAGTGATATAGTGAAGGTAATGAGTGATATAGTGAAGGTAGTGAGTAGATATAGTGAAGGAGTAGATATAGTGAAGGTAATGAGTGATATAGTGAAGGTAGTGAGTAGATATAGTGAAGGAGTAGATATAGTGAAGGTAATGAGTGATATAGTGAAGGTAGTGAGTGATATAGTGAAGGTAATGAGTGATATAGTGAAGGTAATGAGTGATATAGTGAAGGTAATGAGTGATATAGTGAAGGTAATGAGTGATATAGTGAAGGTAGTGAGTGATATAGTGAAGGTAATGAGTGATATAGTGAAGGTAATGAGTGATATAGTGAAGGTAATGAGTGATATAGTGAAGGTAATGAGTGATATAGTGAAGGTAATGAGTGATATAGTGAAGGTAGTGAGTAGATATAGTGAAGGAGTAGATATAGTGAATGAGTAGATATAGTGAAGGAGTAGATATAGTGAAGGAGTAGATATAGTGAAGGTAATGAGTGATATAGTGAAGGTAATGAGTGATATAGTGAAGGTAATGAGTGATATAGTGAAGGTAATGAGTGATATAGTGAAGGTAGTGAGTAGATATAGTGAAGGTAGTGAGTAGATATAGTGAAGGAGTAGATATAGTGAAGGTAATGAGTGATATAGTGAAGGTAATGAGTGATATAGTGAAGGTAGTGAGTGATATAGTGAAGGTAATGAGTGATATAGTGAAGGTAATGAGTGATATAGTGAAGGTAATGAGTGATATAGTGAAGGTAATGAGTGATATAGTGAAGGTAATGAGTGATATAGTGAAGGTAGTGAGTAGATATAGTGAAGGAGTAGATATAGTGAATGAGTAGATATAGTGAAGGAGTAGATATAGTGAAGGAGTAGATATAGTGAAGGTAATGAGTGATATAGTGAAGGTAGTGAGTAGATAAGGTGAAGATAGTGAGTAGATATAGTGAAGGAGTAGATATAGTGAAGGAGTAGATATAGTGAAGGAGTAGATATAGTGAAGGTAATGAGTGATATAGTGAAGGTAATGAGTGATATAGTGAAGGTAATGAGTGATATAGTGAAGGTAATGAGTGATATAGTGAAGGTAATGAGTGATATAGTGAAGGTAATGAGTGATATAGTGAAGGTAGTGAGTAGATATAGTGAAGGTAATGAGTAGATATAGTGAAGGAGTAGATATAGTGAAGGAGTAGATATAGTGAAGGTAATGAGTGATATAGTGAAGGTAGTGAGTGATATAGTGAAGGTAATGAGTGATATAGTGAAGGTACTGAGTGATATAGTGAAGGTAGTGAGTGATATAGTGAAGGTAATGAGTGATATAGTGAAGGTAGTGAGTGATATAGTGAAGGTAATGAGTGATATAGTGAAGGTAATGAGTGATATAGTGAAGGTAATGAGTGATATAGTGAAGGAATAGATATAGTGAAGGTAATGAGTGATATAGTGAAGGTAGTGAGTGATATAGTGAAGGTAGTGAGTGATATAGTGAAGGTAGTGAGTGATATAGTGAAGGTAGTGAGTGATATAGTGAAGGTAATGAGTGATATAGTGAAGGTAGTGAGTGATATAGTGAAGGTAGTGAGTGATATAGTGAAGGTAGTGAGTGATATAGTGAAGGTAGTGAGTAGATACAGTGCCTTGCAAAATTATTCATCCCCTTTGAGTTTTTCCTATTTTGTTGCATTATAACCTATAATAAAAATAATAAAAAAATGGATTTCATGTAATGGACATACACAAAATAGTCAAAATTGGTGAAGTGAAATGAAAAAAATAACTTGTTCCAAAAAATTATAAAAAAGTGGTGTGTGCATATGTATTCACCCCCTTAGCAATGAAGCCCCGAAATAAGATCTGGTGACACCAATTACCTTTAGAAGTCACAGAATTAGATAAATAAAGTCCACCTGTGTGCAATCTAAGTGTCACGTGATCTGTCACATGATCTCAGTATATATACACCAGTTCTGAAAGGCCCCAGAGTCTGCAACACCACTAAGCAAGGGGGCACCACCAAGCAAGCGGCACCATGAAGACCAAGGAGCTCTCCAAACAGGTCAGGGACAAAGTTGTGGAATAGTACAGATCAGGGTTGGGTTGTAAAACAATATCCGAAACTTTGAACATCCCACGAAGCACCATTAAATCAATTATTAAAAATGGAAAGAGTATGGCACCACAACAAACCTGCCAGGAGACGGCCGCCAAAACTCACAGACCATACAAGGAGGGCGTTAATCAGAGAGGCAACAACGAGACCAAAGATAACCTGCAAAGCTCCACAGCGGAGATGGGAGTATCTGTCCGTAGGACCACTTTAAGCCGTACACTCCACAGAGCTGGGCTTTATGGAAGAGTGGCCAGATAAAAAGCCATTGCTTAAATAAGAAAATAAGCAAACACGTTTGGTGTTCTCCAAAATGCACACGTTTGGTGTTCTCCAAACATATGGAAGAAGGTACTCTGGTCAGACAAAACTAAAATTGTGCTTTTTGGCCATCAAGGAAAACGTTATGTCTGGCGCAAACCCAACACCTCTCATCACTCCGAGAACACCATCCCCACAGTGAAGCATGGTGGTGGCAGCATCATGCTGTGGGGATGTTTTTCATCGGCAGGGACTGGGAAACTGGTCAGAATTGAAGGAATGATGGATGGCGCTAAATACAGGGAAATTCTTGAGGGAAACCTGTTTCAGTCTTCCAGAGATTTGAGACTGGGACGAAGGTTCACCTTCCAGCGGGACAATGACCCTAAGCATACTGCTAAAGCAACGCTCGAGTGGTTTAAGGGGAAACATTTCATGTCTTGGAATGGCCTAGTCAAAGCCAGAACCTCCGTCTAATTGAGAATCTGTGGTATGACTTAAAGATTGCTGTACACCAGCGGAACCCATCCAACTTGAAGGAGCTGGAGCAGTTTTACCTTGAAGAATGGGCAAATATCCCAGTGGCTAGATGTACCAAGCTTATAGAGACATACCCCAAGAGACTTGCAGCTGTAATTGCTGCAAAAGGTGGCTCTACAAAGTATTGACTTCGGGGGTGGGGAGCTGTTACGTAATCACGGAATAATAATGTTGACGAGAAAGCGGACATAATTGAAACCATGTCCCCTCGACTCCTTCTTCATGCCTCGACGGAGAAACACAGAAGGGAAGGCTGCGCAGAGAACATGTGGACACCAGAGTTTTATATATTGATTTATTATAAAGATAGTATAGAAGCCATTTGACTTGACATTGTGAAGGGGACTCATCCACTCTGGTGGGTCAGGTGGTTGGATAGGTACAGGCATTATACAGGAATGAAGGACTGAAGGAATGAAAGAATGAAGGAATGAATGAATGAACAGAGTAGATATAGTGAAGTAGTAGATTTACTAAATGTATTGAGTAGATATAGTTAAGGAGTTGAGTAGATATAGTGAAGTTGTTAAGTAGATATAGTGAAGGGGTTGAGTAGATATAGTGAAGTTGTTAAGTAGATATAGTGAAGGGGTTGAGTAGATATAGTGAAGGTAGTGAGTAGATATAGTGAAGGGGTTGAGTAGATATAGTGAAGGTAGTGAGTAGATATAGTGAAGGGGTAGATATAGGGAAGCAGTAGATATAGTGAAGGGGTAGATATAGGGAAGCAGTAGATATAGTGAAGGAGATGATATAGTGAAGGAGTAGATATAGTGAAGGGATTGAGTAGATATAGTGAAGGAGTAGATATAGTGAAGGGATTGAGTAGATATAGTGAAGGGATTGAGTAGATATAGTGAAGGTAGTGAGTAGATATAGTGAAGGAGTAGATATAGTGAAGGGATTGAGTAGATATAGTGAAGGTGTTAAGTAGATATAGTGAAGGGGTTGAGTAGATATAGTGAAGGTGTTGAGTAGATATAGTGAAGGAGTAGATATAGTGAAGGGATTGAGTAGATATAGTGAAGGTAGTGAGTAGATATAGTGAAGGAGTAGATATAGTGAAGGGATTGAGTAGATATAGTGAAAGTAGTGAGTAGATATAGTGAAGGAGTAGATATAGTGAAGGGATTGAGTAGATATAGTGAAGGAGTAGATATAGTGAAGGGATTGAGTAGATATAGTGAAGGGATTGAGTAGATATAGTGAAGGTAGTGAGTAGATATAGTGAAGGAGTAGATATAGTGAAGGGATTGAGTAGATATAGTGAAGGTAGTGAGTAGATATAGTGAAGGGGTAGATATAGGGAAGCAGTAGATATAGTGAAGGAGATGATATAGTGAAGGAGTGGATATAGTGAAGGGATTGAGTAGATATAGTGAAGGTAGTGAGTAGATATAGTGAAGGAGTAGATATAGTGAAGGGGTTGAGTAGATATAGTGAAGGTAGTGAGTAGATATAGTGAAGGGGTTGAGTAGATATAGTGAAGGTAGTGAGTAGATATAGTGAAGGGGTAGATATAGGGAAGCAGTAGATATAGTGAAGGGGTAGATATAGGGAAGCAGTAGATATAGTGAAGGGGTAGATATAGGGAAGCAGTAGATATAGTGAAGGAGATGATATAGTGAAGGGATTGAGTAGATATAGTGAAGGAGTAGATATAGTGAAGGGATTGAGTAGATATAGTGAAGGGATTGAGTAGATATAGTGAAGGTAGTGAGTAGATATAGTGAAGGGGTAGATATAGTGAAGGAGTAGATATAGTGAAGGGATTGAGTAGATATAGTGAAGGTGTTAAGTAGATATAGTGAAGGGGTTGAGTAGATATAGTGAAGGTGTTGAGTAGATATAGTGAAGGAGTAGATATAGTGAAGGAGTAGATATAGTGAAGGTAGTGAGTAGACATAGTGAAGGAGTAGATATAGTGAAGGTGTTAAGTAGATATAGTGAAGGTAGTGAGTAGATATAGTGAAGGTGTTGAGTAGATATAGTGAAGGGGTAGATATAGTGAAGGTGTTAAGTAGATATAGTGAAGGTAGTGAGTAGATATAGTGAAGGGATTGAGTAGATATAGTGAAGGGGTTGACTAGATATAGTGAAGGTAGTGAGTAGATATAGTGAAGGTGTAGATATAGTGAAGGGATTGAGTAGATATAGTGAAGGTGTAGATATAGTGAAGGTCTTGAGTAGATATAGTGAAGGTCTTGAGTAGATATAGTGAAGGAGTAGATATAGTGAAGGGATTGAGTAGATATAGTGAAGGTGTTGAGTAGATATAGTGAAGGTGTAGATATAGTGAAGGGGTTGACTAGATATAGTGAAGGTAGTGAGTAGATATAGTGAAGGTGTAGATATAGTGAAGGTGTTAAGTAGATATAGTGAAGGTAGTGAGTAGATATAGTGAAGGTGTAGATATAGTGAAGGTGTTAAGTAGATATAGTGAAGGTAGTGAGTAGATATAGTGAAGGGATTGAGTGAATATAGTGAAGGTCTTGAGTAGATATAGTGAAGGAGTAGATATAGTGAAGGGATTGAGTAGATATAGTGAAGGTGTAGATATAGTGAAGGGGTTGACTAGATATAGTGAAGGTAGTGAGTAGATATAGTGAAGGTGTAGATATAGTGAAGGGAATGACTAGATATAGTGAAGGTAGTGAGTAGATATAGTGAAGGTAGTGAGTAGATATAGTGAAGGTGTAGATATAGTGAAGGGGTTGACTAGATATAGTGAAGGTAGTGAGTAGATATAGTGAAGGTGTAGATATAGTGAAGGAGTAGATATAGTGAAGGAGTAGATATAGTGAAGGTGTAGATATAGTGAAGGAGTAGATATAGTGAAGGAGTAGATATAGTGAAGGAGTAGATATAGTGAAGGTGTAGATATAGTGAAGGAGTAGATATAGTGAAGGAGTAGATATAGTGAAGGGATTGAGTAGATATAGTGAAGGTGTTGAGTAGATATAGTGAAGGTGTAGATATAGTGAAGGGGTTGACTAGATATAGTGAAGGTAGTGAGTAGATATAGTGAAGGTGTAGATATAGTGAAGGTGTTAAGTAGATATAGTGAAGGTAGTGAGTAGATATAGTGAAGGTGTAGATATAGTGAAGGTGTTAAGTAGATATAGTGAAGGTAGTGAGTAGATATAGTGAAGGGATTGAGTAGATATAGTGAAGGTCTTGAGTAGATATAGTGAAGGAGTAGATATAGTGAAGGGATTGAGTAGATATAGTGAAGGTGTAGATATAGTGAAGGGGTTGACTAGATATAGTGAAGGTAGTGAGTAGATATAGTGAAGGTGTAGATATAGTGAAGGGAATGACTAGATATAGTGAAGGTAGTGAGTAGATATAGTGAAGGTAGTGAGTAGATATAGTGAAGGTGTAGATATAGTGAAGGGGTTGACTAGATATAGTGAAGGTAGTGAGTAGATATAGTGAAGGTGTAGATATAGTGAAGGAGTAGATATAGTGAAGGAGTAGATATAGTGAAGGTGTAGATATAGTGAAGGAGTAGATATAGTGAAGGAGTAGATATAGTGAAGGAGTAGATATAGTGAAGGTGTAGATATAGTGAAGGAGTAGATATAGTGAAGGAGTAGATATAGTGAAGGGATTGAGTAGATATAGTGAAGGAGTAGATATAGTGAAGGTGTTGAATAGATATAGAGAAGATGTTGAGTTGATATAGTGAAGGTATTCAGTCGATATAGTGAAGTAGTAGATTTGGTGAAGGTATTGAGTACATATAGTGAAGGTAGCGAGTAGATATAGTGAAGGTAGTGAGTAGATACAGTGAAGTGTATTATAGGTGAGGGGTTCAGGCTAGGACATGGATATGAATGTGTGATTCCCAAATAGCTTGCTATTCCCTACTTAGTGCACTACATTTGACCAGAGACCCTGCACTCCATAGGGAGTAGGGTACCATTTGGGATATTGGCTGGAAGTCTACTTCAGGCTAGCACATATTGTAGCTTATAGGTAGGTGTGTGTTACAAAACATTCCTGATGTTGAGTTGTGCCCCCTTTTGCCCTCAGAGCAGCCTCAATTCGTCGGGGCATGGACTCTACGAGGTGTCCGTAAGCGTGCCACAGGGATACAGGCCCATGTGGACTCCCAATGCTTCCCACAGTTGTGTCAGGTTGGCTGGATGTCCTTTGGGCGTTGGACCGTTCTTGATAAACACGGGAAACTGTTGGGCGTGAAAAACCCAGCAGCGTTGTAGTTCTTGACACAAACCGGTGTGCCTGGCACCTAGTACCATACCCCCGTTCAAAAGCACTTCAATATTTTGTCTTGCCCATTCACCCTCTGAATTGGCACACATACACAATCCATGTCTCCGTTTGTCTCAAGCCTTAAAAATCCTTCTTTAACCTGTATCCTC
Source organism: Brachymystax lenok tsinlingensis (assembly GCA_030435695.1). NCBI lineage: Eukaryota > Metazoa > Chordata > Actinopteri > Salmoniformes > Salmonidae > Brachymystax > Brachymystax lenok. The sequence goes on from CM059798.1 coordinate 24,725,716, forward strand.
CACTTCATCTATACTGATTTGAAGTGGATTTAACAGGTGACATCAATAAGGGATCATAGCTTTCACCTGGATTCACCTGGTCAGTCTATGTCATGTTTGAATGAGCAGGTGTTCCTAATGATTTGTCCACTCAGTTGTATATCTAGGTGTGTGTGTGCATGTTTGAATGAGCAGGTGTTCCTAATGATTTGTCCACTCAGTTGTATATCTAGTTGTATATCTATATATAGCCTAAGTCATATGATTTAGAAAATACATAAATAGCCGTCACTGGTACTGACATGTTATGATATTGTCCTTAATATAGGTGAAAATAATAGGTAAATAAGGCAATCAAAGTCCTAGGTTTCTTTTGACAGTTTCCATCCTCACTCACTAGCAAACACCGGCCTCCCCGTCTTCGTCAAGCCACTTGCACTGTGCTTTGTGCCCGCTAGGCGGCAGTGTAGGGCCGGGAGAAATACTGAAATACTTCCATCACTGACTCCCGAAACACGGACGGTCAGAAAGATGCATAGCGGAGAGTGAGAACGTCGATGGAGGCAGAGCAGAGAGAGAGAGAGAGAGAGAGAGAGAGAGAGAGAGAGAGAGAGAGAGAGAGAGAGAGAGAGAGAGAGAGAGAGAGAGAGAGAGAGAGAGAGAGAGAGAGAGAGAGAGAGAGAGAGAGAGAGAGAGAGAGAGAGATTCCTGGTATGTCTTAGAAAAACACCATGAAAAGAAAAAGGCACAGAATGCCTCTCGCTTCATTCAGTTCAAACACGGGGCACGTTGTCTTTGGCTTGGAGAGAATGGGGAGAATAACAGAGAAAGGATAGACAGAAAGAGAGAAGGCAGACCATGGCTGTCCAGAGCATGTTTTGCTTACACAGACAGACAGACACATTTGGAATGAATGGGATGGTTACAGTGTGTGTGTGTGTGTGTGTGTGTGTGTGTGTGTGTGTGTGTGTGTGTGTGTGTGTGTGTGTGTGTGTGTGTGTGTGTGTGTGTGTGTGTGTGTGTGTGTGTGTGTGTCTACAACGCTACTAAGGTTACACAGAACGGGTTAATCGTGTATTCAACTAATGTTGTCTATATGTAAATGTTAAATATGATATTCGCAAAGAGCTCTTCCAGTCTCACTCAGAATTAGACGTTTCTCCAAAAATCACATTTCGAATGTCGAGGTCTTGGATAGGCTTAAAACATGACGTTTAGACAATCATTCTGAACGGTGAGGGTTAAACACGCGGCCTTCTGATCCAGAGTTAAGAAGGCACCGTACACCGGCACCGTCCTCCGGCACCGTATTCCAGCACCGTCCTCCAGCAAAACCCAAGTCTACTTGATGGTAATAGTGCTCACCGTTTCCCCCTAGTGGTCGGTTTTGAAAGCATTTTCCCGACATTCTCAAGACATGGATAAATGTCAAATTTCGAAGTCACTCTTTAGCGATCTGTCTGGATATTTTACTATTATCCACGAATACAGCCAGGGGACTCTCCTGTGTGCATGTGTTCTCTCACACGTATATTGAATCCTCTGCGCTGCCGCAGGCTTACAATGTGTGTGTGTGTGTGGGTGGGTGTTTTTGCTTGGGTTCATGCCTACGTGTGTGTGTGTGTGTGTGCAGCACCAGAGCTTGCACAGGCAGCAACATGTGGGTCAGAGTTGATTCGCGGGGGAGGCACAACTGCGCGATGCTGTTACGTAATCACGGAATAATAATGTTGATGAGAAAGCGGACATAATTGAAACCATGTCCCCTCGACTCCTTCTTCATGCCTCGACGGAGAAACACAGAAGGGAAGGCTGCGCAGAGAACATGTGGACACCAGAGTTTTATATATTGTTTTATTATAAAGATAGTATAGAAGCCACTTGACTTGACATTGTGAAGGGGACTCATCCACTCTGGTGGGTCAGGTGGTTGGATAGGTACAGGCATTATACAGGAATGAAGGACTGAAGGAATGAAAGAATGAAAGAATGAAGGAATGAATGAATTTATGAATGAATGAATGAAGGAATGAATGAAAGAATGAAAGAATGAAGTAATAAATGAATTTATGACTGAATGAATGAATGAATGAATGAAGGAAGGAAGGAATGAAGGACTGAAAGAATGAAGGAATAAATGAATTTATGAATGAATGAATGAATGAAGGAAGGAAGGAATGAAGGAATGAATGAATTTATGAATGAATGAATGAATGAATGAAGGAATGAATGAAGGAATGAAGGACTGAAAGAATGAAGGAATGAATGAATGAATGAAGGAATGAAGGAATGAATGAATGAAGGAACAGAAGCTACATCTTGCCGTCGTTGGCTCTTTATACGCGTTCCGTGTCATCTGAATCCCCATGTGACTCGAGGCTCGAGTTGGCACTTCAGTTCCAAGCACCGAAAAAAGTCCCGTCACTCACGCCTCCATCGGGGTTGTCTTTAAAATCATTACCGCTACTCATGGAACCGGTGGGTGACACGGGGAACGTCGATGAGTGACCGACAGGAAATATTGGACAGAAAAGTATATTTTATAGGAATTTCTAGAAATCCTCTCTAAATTTTGCACCACGAAGTTGTGTTTCAATCAGACAACATTCAACACGGTCTCTGTCCTTCCAGACGCGTTGGGGAATCTCAGGTGTGTTCAGTGACGTCTTGTTTGTCAATGCAATAATCAATACATTATAAATAAAATAGGGATACGTCAATTAATCAATAGAAAACGATCATCATCATCATCATCATATTCACATTCACACTGTTATAGCAAATGTGTCGCGCCAACATACACGTCTGTGGATCCAACGCGCCTTTGTCAGAGCAGGTGAGAAGGGTCGCAGTAGCCAGAACCGAGTATTAAAAAAAGGCCTGAAAAAAACGTTAGCCCCATTTCCTCTCCCTAACCTTTAAACGCCCCCCGTCTTTAAACGCCCCCTCCCGGTCTCTCTCTCGGGTGGGCCGCCAGCTCCCGCACGCTCTTACCCCTCCTCTCGTTCACTTTTCACCCCGCCTCAGAGGGAGAGAGAGTGGGGGGGGGGGGGGTGGTGGAGCCGGGAAGGAGGGAGGGGGAACCCTCTAGCTTGCCTTGCCGTCTCGTAGTGACGTTGGGGGCTGGGTGGGGGTGTGGTGGGGCAGCTCCCTCCAACCCTGGCCGCCTGCCGGAGCGCAGCCTGCCTGCTACTATATAAACACATACTGAGAGCGGCTGTATGCGCTACTCACTCACACACGGAGAAAAAGTGTATGTGAAAGAGAGAGAGAGTCAGAGGAGAGAGAGAAGGAACGCTACTAGTGGAATAGAGAGCAAGCGAGAGAGAGAGAGAGACGACTCACGGTAGCATCAGAAGACTCCTTGAGCTCCATCGGTCTCTCGCTCTGCTACAAGAACTAACGGCAAAAAAATCGGATTATTCTTTAAAGATTTTTAATTCCCAATTTTTTCCTTTTTTTGTGTTTCTCTTTGTCTGCCTCTTCAGCAACACTTTAGTGAGAGATTTAAAGACGTATAAGAAGTTTTCTTCTCCGGAATAGAGAGTTAAAAAAAAAAAAAAAAATACTTTCCATTTCTTGAAAGTTTTAAAAGAAAAGCCCCGGTTTATTTTCCGAGACTCGCTCACTGTTTCCACGTGTGCTCTGGGAGCGGGACAAATACTTGTCAAACTTACTTTAAAAAAAAAAATCTATTATTATTATTATTATTATTATTATTATTTTTGCCTTATTTGGGGAATTCAAATCAAACCAAAAATGATATTTCAAACGTTAATTTATCAGTTTCCACTCTCGTCGAATTATCTCCTTCATTCAAGTCATTGAAGGTGACGTTTTGAGGAGTTATATATAGGACTTTTTTTCCTCCACCGGTTGGTAGCCCAACATTTGGAACTGTGAGATAGGGGGAGATAGTTTAACGCATCACCTGTAGAGCTACCCACAGGCCCACTCACTCCACTCAAATTCAAATTGATCTATTTCGACAACATTTGCATCTATCGCGACATCAGTTCAATTATAATCAATCAAGTGCCTTTTATTGATAACCATCGATATATTGATTGATCGTCATCAGAGCATTTCCAATTCCATCCCTATAACCCAACTTCCCCCAACCTCACCGTGGTGTGATCAGTGATTTTTCCACCACCCCCCATCGTCATCATCATCCAGACTCCGACCCTCCCTCGCCATGCTATTCGATAACTTTGACCTTGTTTCGGCCTTGGCCACCCTAGCGGCCTGCGCGGTGTCCATGGTCCTCCTCCTAGTGGTGTCCCAGCAACTCTGGCAGCTTCGCTGGACGTCGACACGAGACAAAAACTGCAAGCTGCCGATGCCTAAAGGCTCCATGGGATTCCCCATCATAGGAGAAACCTGCCACTGGCTCTTCCAGGTAAGACGTCAGAATCTCTCTCTCTCTCTCTCTCTCTCTCTCTCTCTCTCTCTCTCTCTGTCTGTCTGTGACCGTTTGCGGGTCTGTGGATGATTGTGGGTCTCTTTTACAGACGGGTCTCTGTCTTCCTGTGGGATTGTCTAGCCATGTCTCTCTGCGTGTGTGGGTCTCTGTCTTCCTGTGGGACTGTCTAGCCATGTCTCTCTGCGTGTGTGGGTCTCTGTCTTCCTGTGGGATTGTCTAGCCATGTCTCTCTGCGTGTGTGGGTCTCTGTCTTCCTGTGGGACTGTCTAGCCATGTCTCTCTGCGTGTGTGGGTCTCTGTCTTCCTGTGGGATTGTCTAGCCATGTCTCTCTGCGTGTGTGGGTCTCTGTCTTCCTGTGGGATTGTCTAGCCATGTCTCTCTGCGTGTGTGGGTCTCTGTCTTCCTGTGGGACTGTCTAGCCATGTCTCTCTGCGTGTGTGGGTCTCTGTCTTCCTGTGGGATTGTCTAGCCATGTCTCTCTGTGTGTGTGGGTCTCTGTCTTCCTGTGGGACTGTCTAGCCATGTCTCTCTGTGTGTGTGAGTCTCTGTCTTTATACCCCAAGGTGTCTCTCTCTCTCTGCTCTGTCCGTCTATACTGTTGGTTGACAATATATGTTGCACATCCAGTAATTCACTCACGTTGGATGTCACTATTTGGATGTCACCCCCCCCCCCAGACGCTGATCTGACCCGAGCTGTCACCTAACTTGGCTTTTCATTCAAGTGTTTCAAATTCCTAAACTTCATTCAACTTCCATGGACCCCGTGGCACAGTCAGTAGCTTCTTAATACGCCCCGTCAGCGTGATATGAAAGAGGGAGATAAAAAGGTTGTGAGGGAGTGATTTTGGCTGCGTCCACGTTTTATAAAGTGATAGAATCATATAACTACTCCGCGAGGCTGCACATTAGCTCCGCCGCTAAGTAGCACTTGTCAGCGTGCTGATGTGTCGCAGGAGAGAGAGGGAGCGAGCGAGAGAGAGAGAGAGAGAGAGATAGGGAGGTAGAGAGAGAGATAGAGAGGGAGGGAGGTAGAGAGAGAGAGAGAGAGAGAGAGAGAGAGGGAGGGATAAAGAGAGATAGAGAGAGAACAAGAGCAAGGCGGCATGTAGCCCGCGTGTGGGACTTGAACTCTCCGTGCTCTGCTCCCTGCGTGGCTTTCATTTATACACCGACGCGTTCCCGGAATGCCAAGTTTACGGAGAGGAAGAGAAAAATCATTCATGACATGAAATCTCCCTCTCTCTCTCTCTCTCTCTGTCTCTCTGTCTCTGTCTCTGTCTCTCTCTCTCTCTCTCTCTCTCTCTCTCTCTCTCTCTCTCTCTCTCTCTCTCTCTCTCTCTCTCTCGGACAACTGATTTGCCAGTTCGGCTAAAACGCAGTTACGTTGTAGAGAAACTGGAAAACCAAGCAATACAATGCCACGTTTCTTTGGGAAAGTTTAGTTTTCAGCTGTAACCACCATTAGAAACAGATCACCAGTACCGAGAGGGCAAAATGCAAAACTGGAACAGTTGGTGTGTTTTCCTCGTATGCCATACTCTAATATATTACTCTAATATCTGCAAGGGTAGCCTAGTGTTTAGAGCGTTGGACTAGTAAACGAAAGGTTGCAAGTTCAATTCCCCGAGCTGACAAGGTAAAAAATCTGTCGTTCTGCCCCCTGAACAAGGCAGTTAACCCACTGTTCCTAGGCCGTCATTGAAAATAAGAATTTGTTCTTCACTGACTTGCCTAGTAAAATAAAAAGTAAAAAGCTTTGAAATATTGAACATTTTGAACATCTGAGAGAGAGGGAGAGAAATGGAGAAGGCGAACGTCTCTACTGTCTAGACAATCAGAAGCAGCTTCATCTTGACTAGACAGTAAAGTCCAATAATTACTTTTTCCTCCGACAGTTTGGCAGCTGTGTGTGTGTGTATAGTGTGTGTGTACAGTGTGTACTGTGTGTGTGTGTGTGTATGTGTGTGTTTGTATGTACCGTGTGTGTGCGTGTGTGTATGTATGTACAGTGTGTATGTGTGTGTGTGTGTGTGTGTTTGTGTGTTTAATTGATCCAGTCAAACTCCCCTCACTTCTCATTTACCTCGAAGGAAACTTCCTAACAGTTCTACCAGCTGCCAGGGCTAACGGTGGATTGGAGTGTGTATGCGTTTGTGTGTTACGGTGCAAGCTCCCGGTAAATCGATCCAATTACCCTGCAACCCCCCACCCCCCGCCCCGCCCTCTCTCTCACTCTCTGTCACAGCCTGCATACCCCCAGTGTGGTGTCGTTCATTCTCTCGCTCTGAAACACACCCTTCACCACAGTAATTCCAGTGTGAAGGGTTTCAGAGGTAGAGAGAGGTAGAGAGAGAGAGAGAGAGAGAGAGAGAGAGAGAGAGACTCACCCTTCACCACAGGCATGCAAGTGTGGTATGTGAAGGGTTTCAGAGGTATATAGAGAGGTAGAGAGTGGTAGAGAGAGGTAGAGAGAGGTAGAGAGAGGATAGAGAGAGGATAGAGTGAGGATAGAGAGAGGTAGAGAGAGGTAGAGAGAGGTAGAGAGAGGATAGAGAGAGGTAGAGAGAGGTAGAGAGAGTTAGAGAGAGAGGTAGAGAGAGGATAGAGAGAGGTAGAGAGAGGATAGAGAGAGGTAGAGAGAGGTAGAGAGAGTTAGAGAGAGGTAGAGAGAGGATAGAGAGAGGATAGAGAGAGGTAGGGAGAGGATAGAGAGAGGTAGAGAGAGGTAGAGAGAGTTAGAGAGAGGTAGAGAGAGGATAGAGAGAGGTAGAGAGAGGTAGAGAGAGGATAGAGAGAGGTAGAGAGAGGTAGAGAGAGTTAGAGAGAGAGATGGAGAGAGAGGGTAGAGAGAGGTAGAGAGAGGTAGAGAGGTGAGAGAGAGGTAGAGAGAGGTAGAGAGAGAGAGAGAGAGAAAGGTAGAGAGAGGATAGAGAGAGGTAGAGAGAGGATAGAGAGTGGTAGAGAGAGGTAGAGAGAGGTAGAGAGAGAGAGGTAGAGAAAGGTAGAGAGAGGATAGAGAGAGAGAGTGTGGTATGTAAAGGGTTTCAGAGAGAGAGAGAGAGGTAGAGAGAGAGAGAGAGAGGTAGAGAGAAAGAGGTATGTGAAGGGTTTCAGAGAGGTAGAGAGGAGAGTGGGGGAGGTGAGAGAGGTGAGAGAGGGATGGGAGAGAGAGAGAGAGGGTAGAGAGGTGGGAGGGGTTAGAGAGAGGTGGGAGAGTAGAGAGTTAGAGAGAGGTAGAGAGAGGATAGAGAGAGGTAGAGAGAGGGATAGAGAGAGGTAGAGAGAGGTAGAGAGAGTTAGAGAGAGGTAGAGAGAGGATAGAGAGAGGATAGAGAGAGGTAGGGAGAGGATAGAGAGGGTAGAGAGAGGTGAGAGAGTTAGAGAGAGGAGGCAGAGAGAGGATAGAGAGAGGGTAGAGAGGGAGAGAGAGGCAGAGAGAGGTAGAGAGGTGAGAGAGGTGAGAGAGAGAGGGGTGAAAGGTAGAGAGAGGATAGAGAGGAGAGAGAGGAGAGAGTGGATAGAGAGTGGTAGAGAGAGGTAGAGAGAGAGAGAGAGTTAGAAAGAGGATAGAAGAGAGGGATGATAGAGAGAGGTAGGGAGAGGGATAGAGAGGTAGAGAGAGGTAGAGAGAGGTAGAGAGGTAGAGAGAGGGGTAGAGAGAGGTAGAGAGGTAGAGAGAGAGGTAGAGAGGTAGAGAGAGAGGGTAGAGAAGGTGAGAGAGGGATAGAGAGGCAGAGAGAGGATAGAGAGTGGTAGAGAGAGGTAGAGAGAGGTAGAGAGAGAGAGGTAGAGAAAGGTAGAGAGAGGATAGAGAGAGAGAGAGTGTGGTATGTAAAGGGTTTCAGAGAGAGAGAGAGAGGTAGAGAGAGAGAGAGAGAGGTAGAGAGAAAGAGGTATGTGAAGGGTTTCAGAGAGGTAGAGAGAGGTAGAGTGAGGTAGAGAGAGGTAGAGAGAGGATAGAGAGAGGATAGGAGTGAGGATAGAGAGAGGTGAGGTAGAGAGGTAGAGAGGGTAGAGAGAGGGATAGAGAGAGTAGAGGAGGTAGAGAGAGTTAGAGAGAGGTAGAGAGAGGATAGAGAGAGGTAGAGAGAGGAATAGAGAGAGGTAGAGAGAGGTAGAGAGAGTTAGAGAGATGTAGAGAGAGGATAGAGAGAGGATAGAGAGAGGTAGGGAGAGGATAGAGAGAGGTAGAGAGAGGTAGAGAGAGTTAGAGAGAGGTAGAGAGAGGATAGAGAGAGGTAGAGAGGATAGAGAGAGTTAGAGAGAGGTA
>CM059798.1:24744393-24756893 GCA_030435695.1 Brachymystax lenok tsinlingensis
CCATTACCACTAGTAGCATTTCTACCTCTAATATCTCTACTACTACCATTACCACAAGTAGCATTTATACCTCTAATATCTCTACTACCATTACCACTAGTAGCATTTCTACCTCTAATATCTCTATTACTACCATTACCACTAGTAGCATTTCTACCTCTAATATCTCTACTACTACCATTAGCTCTAGTAGCATTTCTACCTCTAATATCTCTACTACTACCATTACCACCAGTAGCATTTATACCTCTAATATCTCTACTACCATTACCACCAGTAGCATTTATACCTCTAATATCTCTACTACTACCGTTACCACCAGTAGCATTTCTACCTCTAATATCTCTACTACTACCATTACCACTAGTAGCATTTCTACCTCTAATATATCTGCTACTATTACCACCAGTAGCATTTCTACCTCTAATATATCTGCTACTATTACCACCAGTAGCATTTCTACCTCTAATATCTCTACTACTATTACCACCAGTAGCATTTCTACCTCTAATATCTCTACTACTACCATTACCACTAGTAGTATTTATACCTCTAATATCTCTACTACCATTACCACTAGTAGCATTTACACCTCTAATATCTCTACTACTACCATTACCACTAGTAGCATTTATACCTCTAATATCTCTACTACTACCGTTACCACTAGTAGCATTTCCACCTCTAATATCTCTACTACTACCATTACCATCAGCAGCATTTCTACCTCTAATATCTCTACTACCATTACCACTGGTAGTATTTATACCTCTAATATCTCTACTACCATTACCACTAGTAGCAGTTATACCTCTAATATCTCTACTACTACCATTACCACCCGCAGCATTTACACCTCTAATATCTCTACTACTACCATTACCACCAGTAGCATTTATACCTCTAATATCTCTACTACCATTACCACTAGTAGCATTTCTACCTCTAATATCTCTACTACTACCATTACCACTAGTAGCATTTCTACCTCTAATATCTCTACTACTACCATTACCACCAGTAGCATTTACACCTCTAATATCTCTGCTACTACCATTACCACCAGTACCATTTACACCTCTAATATCTCTACTACTACCATTACCACCAGCAGCATTTACACCTCTAATATCTCTACTACCATTACCACCAGTAGCATTTCTACCTCTAATATATCTACTACTATTACCACCAGTAGCATTTATACCTCTAATATCTCTACTACTACCATTACCACTAGTAGCATTTCTACGTATAATATCTCTACTACCATTACCACCAGTAGCATTTCTACCTCTAATATCTCTACTACCATTACCACCAGTAGTATTTATACCTCTAATATCTCTACTACCATTACCACCAGTAGCATTTATACCTCTAATGTCTCTACTACTACCATTACCACCAGTAGCATTTATACCTCTAATATCTCTACTACTACCATTAACACCAGTAGCATTTATACCTCTAATATCTCTACTACCATTACCACTAGTAGCATACTACTGCTACTTCTACTACCACTACCATCATCATTACTACTACTGATACTACTAATACTACTTCTTCTACTACTACTACTACTACTACTACTATCAGTACTGATACTACTTGTACTACTAATGCTACTACTACTACTACTACTACTACTACTACTACTACTACTACTACTACTACTACTACTACCAATTCTAATACTACTACTACTACTACTACTACTACTACTACTACTGCTACTACCACCACTGCCACCAGCAGTGATACCACAACTACTACTACCACTACCACTATACCACTCTGCTACCACTACCACCAGTGCTGATACTACTACTGCCACTACTACCACCACCATACTGCATACTACCACTACTACTACCACTACTACTACTACTACCACTACTACCAGCACCGATACCACCAGCTACTACTACTACTACTACTACTACTGTTCCTATTACTACTACTGCTACTACCAGTACTGATACTTCTACTACTACTACTGATACTACTACTTCTACCACTACTACTGCTACAACTACTACTACTACTGCTTCTACTACTACTACTACTACTACCACCACTACTACTACTACTACTACTACTACTACTACTACTACTACTGCTACTACCACTACTATCACTATTACCAGTACTGATATTACTATTTCCACTACTATTATCATTAAACTAGTACCGTTACCACTGCTATTTGGAACAATAATCATGACAATAATTTAGTAATAACATCAAAAATAATAAGTAAGTTACCGTTCGCTATGCAGATTTTATTATCCAGTGCCTCTCAAGCTATGGCAGACAAATACATATTTGGCTGCTAGAAGAGCTGTTGCTCCTTCGCCCATGAGTATTTTTTGTTTTTCCTCTGGGTTTAATAAGATAACATTTTGAATAATTGTAGGAGAAAGTGCTTCTCTGTCTCTATCTCCCCTGTCGTGCACTCCTCTTTGTGTAGCCATCTCTCTCTATCTCTCAATATCTCTCTATATCTCTCTGTCTCTCTATCACTCTGTCCTCATCTCTCTGTCTCTCTTTGTCTCTCTATCTCTCTCTCTCTGTCTCTCTATCTCTCTCTCTCTGTCTCCCTATCTCCCTCTCTGTCTCTCTCTGTCTCTCTCTATGCCTCTCTCTCTCTCTATCTCTCTGTCTTTCTATCTGTCTCTCTCTCTCTGTCTCTCTCTCTCTGTCTCTCTCTCTCTCTGTTGCTCTCTCTGTTTCTCTCTCTCTATCTCTCTCTCTTCTTATCTATAAGTCCCTCTTTTTAAATACCTGCTATTAGCAGGTAGATTAGGAGGTGAAAGAGGGCAGGCGCAGTGTATTTGTATTTGTGTGTGTTTCAGAGCGTGTTTCAGGGCGTGTGTTTCAGAGCGTTTTTCAGTGTGTGTGTGTTTCAGAGCGTGTTTCAGTGTGTGTTTCAGAGCGTGTTTCAGAGCGTGTTTCAATGTGTGTGTTTCAGAGCGTGTTTCAGAGCGTGTTTCAGAGCGTGTTTTAGATTGTGTTTCAGTGTGCGTGTTTCAGAGCGTGTTTCAGTGTGCGTGTTTCAGAGCGTGTTTCAGTGTGCGTGTTTCAGAGCGTGTTTCAGTGTGCGTGTTTCAGAGCGTTTTTCAGAGCGTGTTTCAGTGTGTGTGTTTCAGAGCGTGTTTCAGAGCTTGTTTCAGAGCATGTTTCAGAGCAGGTTTCAGAGCGTGTTTCAGTGTGCGTGTTTCAGAGCATGTTTCAGATGGTGTTTCAGTGTGCGTGTTTCAGAGCGTGTTTCAGAGTGTGTTTCAGTGTGCGTGTTCCAGAGCATGTTTCAGAGCGTGTTTCAGTGTGCGTGTTTCAGAGCGTATTTCAGAGCGTGTTTCAGTGTGCGTGTTTCAGAGCGTGTTTCAGTGTGCGTGTTTCAGAGCGTGTTTCAGTGTGCTTGTTTCAGAGCGTGTTTCAGAGGGTGTTTCAGTGTGTGTGTTTCAGAGCGTGTTTCAGAGCATGTTTCAGTGTGCGTGTTTCAGAGAGTGTTTCAGTGTGCTTGTTTCAGAGCGTGTTTCAGAGGGTGTTTCAGTGTGCGTGTTTCAGAGCGTGTTTCAGAGCGTGTTTCAGGGTGCGTGTTTCAGAGCGTGTTTCAGTGTGCGTGTTTCAGAGCGTGTTTCAGAGCGTGTTTCAGTGTGCGTGTTTCAGAGCGTGTTTCATTGTGCGTGTTTCAGAGCGTGTTTCAGAGCTTGTTTCAGAGCGTGTTTCAGTGTGTGTTTCAGAGCATGTTTCAGTTTCTGTTTCAGAGCATGTTTCAGAGCGTGTTTCAGAGCGTGTTTCAGAGCGTGTTTCAGTGTGCGTGTTTCAGAGCGTGTTTCAGTGTGCGTGTTTCAGAGCGTGTTTCAGAGCGTGTTTCAGAGCGTGTTTCAGTTTCTGTTTCTGTTTCAGAGCGTGTTTCAGAACGTGTTTCAGAGTGTGTTTCAGTGTTCGTGTTTCAGAGCGTGTTTCAGTGTGCGTGTTTCAGTGTGCGTGTTTCATAGCGTGTTTCAGAGCGTGTTTCATTGTGCTTGTTTCACAGCATGTTTCAGTGTGCGTGTTTCAGAGCGTGTTTCAGTTTCTGTTTCAGTTTCTGTTTCAGTTTCTGTTTCAGTTTCTGTTTCAGAGCGTGTTTCAGAGCGTGTTTCAGTGTGCGTGTTTCAGAGCGTGTTTCAGAGCGTGTTTCAGAGCGTGTTTCAGAGCGTGTTTCAGTGTGCTTGCTTCAGAGCATGTTTCAGTGTGCGTGTTTCACACAGTGTGCGTGTTTCACACAGTGTGCGTGTTTCACACAGTGTGCGTGTTTCAGAGCGTGTTTCAGAGCGTGTTTCAGAGCGTGTTTCAGAGCGTGTTTCAGTGTGTCTTTCAGAACGTGTTTCAGAGCGTGTTTCAGAGCGTGTTTCAGAGCGTGTTTCAGTGTTCGTGTATCAGAGCGTGTTTCAGTCTGCGTGTTTCAGTGTGCGTGTTTCATAGCGTGTTTCAGAGCGTGTTTCAGAGCGTGTTTCAGTGTGCTTGTTTCAGAGCATGTTTCAGTGTGCGTGTTTCAGAGCGTGTTTCAGTGTGCGTGTTTCAGAGCGTGTTTCAGAATGTGTTTCAGTGTGCGTGTTTCAGAGCGTGTTTCAGAGCGTGTTTCAGTGTGTGTGTTTCAGAGCATGTTTCAGAGCGTGTGTTTCAGAGCGTGTTTCAGAGCATGTTTCAGAGCGTGTTTCAGTGTGCGTGTTTCAGAGCGTGTTTCAGTGTGCGTGTGTTGTGTGAGCTGTTTAGCTCCCCTCTTCATAATCGTCTGCCTCAGGGCCTTGGGGGCAAAACACAGGGATGGAGGGATTAGAGAAAGGAGGAGTAGAAGGGAGGCGGAGTAGGGGAAGGAAGGGAGAAAGAGAGGAGGGGATAGGTATGTGTGTGATGCTATAGGTCAGGATTAGTGACACCGCCTAGTATTTAGGTCCTGGATGTCAGGAAGCTCAGCCCCAGTATTGTGCCATACCCTCTGTGGCGCCCTGCGGTCAGATGCCGAGCAGTTGCTATACCAGGCGGTGATGCAACCGGTCAGGATGCTCTTGACGGTGCAGCTGTATAACTTTTTGAGGCTCTGGGGACCCATGCCAAATCTTTTCAGTCTCCTGAGGGGTAAGAGGTGTTGTCGTGCCCTCTTCATGACTGTCTTGGTGTGTTTGGACCATGATAGTGTTTTTGGTGGGCACCAAGGAACTTGAAACTCTCGACCCGCTCCACTACAGCCCTGTTCGGCTCGCCTTTTCCAGTAGTCCACGATCGTTGAGAGAGAGGTTGCTGTCCTGGCACCACACTGCCAGGTCTCTGACCTCCTCCCTATAGGCTGTCTCGTCGTTGTCGGTGATAAGGCCTACCACTGTTGTGTCGTCAGCAAAATTAATGACGGTGTTGGACTCGTGCCACACAGTTGTGGGTGAACAGGGAGTACAGGAGGGGACTAAGCACGCACCCCTGAGGGGCCCCAGTGTTGAGGAACAGCATGGCAGATGTGTTGTTACCTACCCTTACCACCTGGGGGCGGCCCGTCAGGAAGTCCAGGATCCAGTTGCAGAGGGAGGTGTTTAGTCCCAGGGTCCTTAGCTTATTGATGAGCTTTGGGGGCACAATGGTGTTGAACGCTGAGCTGTAGTCAATGAATAGCATTCTCACATTGGTGTTCCTTTTGTCCAGGTGGGAAAGGGCAGTGTGGAGTGCGATAGAGATTGCATCATCTGTGGATCTGTTTGGGCGGTATGCAAATTGGAGTGGGTCTAGGGTTTCGGGATAATGGTGTTGATGTGAGACATGACCAGCCTTTCAAAGCACTTCATGGCTACAGACTTGCAGGCATGTTACCTTAGTGTTCTTGGGTACAGGGACTATGGTGGTCTGCTTGAAATATGTTGGTATAATAGACTCAGACATGGAGAGGTTGAAAATGTCAGTGAAGACACTTGCCAGTTGGTCAGCGCATGCTCGGAGTACACGTCCTTGTAATCCGTCTGACCCCTCGGCCTTGTGAATGTTGACCTGTTCAAAGGTCTTAATCACATCGGCTACGGAGTGAGTGATCAACAGTCGTCCAGAAAATCTGGTGTTCTCATGCATGCTTCAGTGTTGTCTGCTTGGAAGCGAGCACAAAAGGTATTTTGCTCGTCTGGTAGTGTGTTGTGTAGTGTGTCTGTGTGTAGTGTATAATGTGTTTTTGTGTTGTGTGTGTGTATTACCCAGAATTCATTGATGATGGATGTTTGTCATCACCTATCATTTCATCATGATTTTAAGACGTCAGACCTGATTGGGCCAACCAGCTCTCACAGTCTCACTTTACAATGCGACGGTTTATCCATGTTTCTCAAACGTCAAATTTCAAAGTGTGTCTTTACCAGTTAGTGAGAACATCGCTATGGTGCCAACAAATTCCTCTCTAACCCCTGACCCCTGACCCCTAACCTAACTTAGTAGGCACAGTGCCCGATCAGGTCATGAAACTGAACTGGAACTTTGTTTTCTAGACTCAGTCCTTGGTCTTTGAGTTAGTGTGTGTTTTTCAGTCCTTGGTCTTTGAGTTATTGTGTGTTTCTCAGTCCTTGGTCTTTGAGTTAGTGTGTGTTTCTCAGTCCTTGGTCTTTGAGTTAGTGTGTGTTTCTCAGTCCTTGGTCTTTGAGTTAGTGTGTGTTTCTCAGTCCTTGGTCTTTGAGTTAGTGTGTGTTTCTCAGTCCTTGGTCTTTGAGTTAGTGTGTTTCTCAGTCCTTGGTCTTTGAGTTAGTGTGTTTCTCAGTCCTTGGTCTTTGAGTTAGTGTGTGTTTCTCAGTCCTTGGTCTTTGAGTTAGTGTGTGTTTCTCAGTCCTTGGTCTTTGAGTTAGTGTGTGTTTCTCAGTCCTTGGTCTTTGAGTTAGTGTGTTTCTCAGTCCTTGGTCTTTGAGTTAGTGTGTGTTTCTCAGTCCTTGGTCTTTGAGTTAGTGTGTGTGTCTCAGTCCTTGGTCATTGAGTTAGTGTGTTTCTCAGTCCTTGGTCTTTGAGTTAGTGTGTGTTTCTCAGTCCTTGGTCTTTGAGTTAGTGTGTGTTTCTCAGTCCTTGGTCTTTGAGTTACTGTGTTTCTCAGTCCTTGGTCTTTGAGTTAGTGTGTGTTTTTCAGTCCTTGGTCTTTGAGTTAGTGTGTGTTTCTCAGTCCTTGGTCTTTGAGTTAGTGTGTTTCTCAGTCCTTGGTCTTTGAGTTAGTGTGTGTTTCTCAGTCCTTGGTCTTTGAGTTAGTGTGTGTTTCTCAGTCCTTGGTCTTTGAGTTAGTGTGTTTCTCAGTCCTTGGTCTTTGAGTTAGTGTGTGTTTCTCAGTCCTTGGTCTTTGAGTTAGTGTGTTTCTCAGTCCTTGGTCTTTGAGTTAGTGTGTGTTTCTCAGTCCTTGGTCTTTGAGTTAGTGTGTGTTTCTCAGTCCTTGGTCTTTGAGTTAGTGTGTTTCTCAGTCCTTGGTCTTTGAGTTAGTGTGTGTTTCTCAGTCCTTGGTCTTTGAGTTAGTGTGTGTTTCTCAGTCCTTGGTCTTTGAGTTAGTGTGTTTCTCAGTCCTTGGTCTTTGAGTTAGTGTGTGTTTCTCAGTCCTTGGTCTTTGAGTTAGTGTGTGTTTCTCAGTCCTTGGTCTTTGAGTTAGTGTGTTTCTCAGTCCTTGGTCTTTGAGTTAGTGTGTGTTTCTCAGTCCTTGGTCTTTGAGTTAGTGTGTGTTTCTCAGTCCTTGGTCTTTGAGTTAGTGTGTTTCTCAGTCCTTGGTCTTTGAGTTAGTGTGTGTTTCTCAGTCCTTGGTCTTTGAGTTAGTGTGTGTTTCTCAGTCCTTGGTCTTTGAGTTAGTGTGTTTCTCAGTCCTTGGTCTTTGAGTTAGTGTGTGTTTTTCAGTCCTTGGTCTTTGAGTTAGTGTGTGTTTCTCAGTCCTTGGTCTTTGAGTTAGTGTGTTTCTCAGTCCTTGGTCTTTGAGTTAGTGTGTGTTTCTCAGTCCTTGGTCTTTGAGTTAGTGTGTGTTTCTCAGTCCTTGGTCTTTGAGTTAGTGTGTTTCTCAGTCCTTGGTCTTTGAGTTAGTGTGTGTTTCTCAGTCCTTGGTCTTTGAGTTAGTGTGTTTCTCAGTCCTTGGTCTTTGAGTTAGTGTGTGTTTCTCAGTCCTTGGTCTTTGAGTTAGTGTGTGTTTCTCAGTCCTTGGTCTTTGAGTTAGTGTGTTTCTCAGTCCTTGGTCTTTGAGTTAGTGTGTGTTTCTCAGTCCTTGGTCTTTGAGTTAGTGTGTGTTTCTCAGTCCTTGGTCTTTGAGTTAGTGTGTTTCTCAGTCCTTGGTCTTTGAGTTAGTGTGTGTTTCTCAGTCCTTGGTCTTTGAGTTAGTGTGTTTCTCAGTCCTTGGTCTTTGAGTTAGTGTGTGTTTCTCAGTCCTTGGTCATTGAGTTAGTGTGTGTTTCTCAGTCCTTGGTCTTTGAGTTAGTGTGTTTCTCAGTCCTTGGTCTTTGAGTTAGTGTGTGTTTCTCAGTCCTTGGTCTTTGAGTTAGTGTGTGTTTCTCAGTCCTTGGTCTTTGAGTTAGTGTGTTTCTCAGTCCTTGGTCTTTGAGTTAGTGTGTGTTTCTCAGTCCTTGGTCTTTGAGTTAGTGTGTGTTTCTCAGTCCTTGGTCTTTGAGTTAGTGTGCTTCTCAGTCCTTGGTCTTTGAGTTAGTGTGTGTTTCTCAGTCCTTGGTCTTTGAGTTAGTGTGTGTTTCTCAGTCCTTGGTCTTTGAGTTAGTGTGTTTCTCAGTCCTTGGTCTTTGAGTTAGTGTGTGTTTCTCAGTCCTTGGTCTTTGAGTTAGTGTGTGTTTCTCAGTCCTTGGTCTTTGAGTTAGTGTGTTTCTCAGTCCTTGGTCTTTGAGTTAGTGTGTGTTTTTCAGTCCTTGGTCTTTGAGTTAGTGTGTGTTTCTCAGTCCTTGGTCTTTGAGTTAGTGTGTTTCTCAGTCCTTGGTCTTTGAGTTAGTGTGTGTTTCTCAGTCCTTGGTCTTTGAGTTAGTGTGTGTTTCTCAGTCCTTGGTCTTTGAGTTAGTGTGTTTCTCAGTCCTTGGTCTTTGAGTTAGTGTGTGTTTCTCAGTCCTTGGTCTTTGAGTTAGTGTGTTTCTCAGTCCTTGGTCTTTGAGTTAGTGTGTGTTTCTCAGTCCTTGGTCTTTGAGTTAGTGTGTGTTTCTCAGTCCTTGGTCTTTGAGTTAGTGTGTTTCTCAGTCCTTGGTCTTTGAGTTAGTGTGTGTTTCTCAGTCCTTGGTCTTTGAGTTAGTGTGTTTCTCAGTCCTTGGTCTTTGAGTTAGTGTGTGTTTTTCAGTCCTTGGTCTTTGAGTTAGTGTGTGTTTCTCAGTCCTTGGTCTTTGAGTTAGTGTGTTTCTCAGTCCTTGGTCTTCGAGTTAGTGTGTTTCTCAGTCCTTGGTCTTTGAGTTAGTGTGTGTTTCTCAGTCCTTGGGTCTTTGAGTTAGTGTGTGTTTCTCAGTCCTTGGTCTTTGAGTTAGTGTGTTTCTCAGTCCTTGGTCTTTGAGTTAGTGTGTGTTTTTCAGTCCTTGGTCTTTGAGTTAGTGTGTGTTTCTCAGTCCTTGGTCTTTGAGTTAGTGTGTTTCTCAGTCCTTGGTCTTTGAGTTAGTGTGTTTCTCAGTCCTTGTTCTTTGAGTTAGTGTGTGTTTCTCAGTCCTTGGTCTTTGAGTTAGTGTGTGTTTCTCAGTCCTTGGTCTTTGAGTTAGTGTGTGTTTCTCAGTCCTTATACTCAGAAGAAGGGATGGAAAAAAAACAACAGACACCTTCTCTCCCTCTCTCCCCCTTTCAGGGTTCGGCGTTCCACGCATCTCGGAGGCAGAAGTACGGCAACGTCTTCAAGACCCACCTGTTGGGACGCCCCCTGATCCGGGTCACCGGTGCGGAGAATGTCCGGAAGGTTCTAATGGGAGAGCATACATTGGTCAGTGTGGACTGGCCTCAGAGCACCTCAACCCTACTAGGACCCAACTCACTGGCTAACTCTATAGGAGATATACACCGCAAGAGACGAAAGGTAACACACACACACATATATATATATATATACACATGAGATAAGAGATACTGTCTCTACGTGGGACAATGACTGGGGAGAGGGCTGAGACAGGGGACATTCGCGCGCATAAGAGGATAATGAGGAGAGAGTAAAAGTGTAATTTCCTCTAATGGGCCTGGCGCTGAACATACACAGAAAGAGATGAGGGAGGAGGGGAAAGAGAGAGAGGGGGATAGGGAGGAGGGGGAGAGAGGGAGGAGGGAGAGGACGGATATCGGCGGTTCACAGTAGCGAAGAAGATGGTGAGGCTGAAGAGGTTTTCTCTCACTCCGTTCTCTCTTTCTCTCGTATATTCTCTCTCTGATAAGAGTGCAGGATAGGTGGAAGCCATTCCGTTCTCACGGTTTGCCCAATGAGAGATCTGCAGGCACACACACAGACAGACACACACACACACAAGCGATTGCTTTGGTTGTCCTCATCATCACCGTCATGTGTGTGAGTGGCTGCAGAGGGAAACAACATGCATCTCATTGCTACCCTACAGAGTGCTGTTGAGGCTACTGTAGACATTATTTTCAAAACAGTTGTGTTTTAGTCAATTATTTGGTGATATGTGATTATATTTGGCATAGTTTTATCTATTAAGGATAACTTTTAAATTGCTTTACATTTTTTTTTTTTTTTTTTTTTTTAATGAAATTTCACAGAGGATGATGGTTCTCCCCTTCCTCCTCTGAGGAGCCTCCTCTGATTTATAGTGATGTCAGAGTGATTAGCCTCCACTGTGTCATTTACCTCATCGCCAGCAGAGGGCAACATAATTAATCTCATCTTAATGCCAGCACTCCCCATGCTGTGCTGTTCTACACTGCCAGACAGATATATACAAAGTCAAAGTCACCATTATTAGTCAGTTGTACAACCGAATGCCTTCAACTGAAATGTGTCCTCCGCATTTAACCCAACCCCTCTGAATCAGAGAGGTGCGAGAGGCTGCCTTAATCGACATCCACGTCTTGAGCGCCGGGATGAACTGTGAGTTTAACAGGGTTACAGAGAGAGAGAGAGGGAGAGGAGGGTGGGGGGGCAGAGAGGGAGAGTGGAGAGGAGGGTGGGGGGGCAGAGAGAGAGAGGAGGGGAGGGTGGGGGGGCAGAGAGAGAGAGAGAGGAGAGAGGAGGGTGGGGGGGCAGAGAGAGAGAGGGAGGGGAGGGTGGGGGGCAGAGAGAGAGAGTGGAGAGGAGGGTGGGGGCATAGAGAGAGAGGGGAGGGGAGGGTGGGGGGCAGAGAGAGAGAGAGGGGAGGGGGAGGGTGGGGGGGCAGAGAGAGAGAGGGAGAGAGGAGGGTGGGGGGCAGAGAGGGAGAGTGGAGAGGAGGGTGGGGGGGCAGAGAGAGAGAGAGGGGAGAGAGGAGGGTGGGGGGGCAGAGAGAGAGAGGAGAGAGAGGAGGTGGGGGGGCAGAGAGAGAGAGTGGAGAGGAGGGTGGGGGGGCAGAGAGAGAGAGGGAGGGGAGGGTGGGGGGGCAGAGAGGGAGAGTGGAGAGAGAGGGTGGGGGCAGAGAGAGAGAGAGGGGGAGGGTGGGGGGGCAGAGAGAGAGAGGGAGAGAGAGGAGGGTGGGGGGCAGAGAGAGAGAGGGGAGGGGAGGGTGGGGGCAGAGAGAGAGAGGGGGGAGGGGAGGGTGGGGGGGCAGAGAGAGAGAGGGAGAGGAGGGTGGGGGGGCAGAGAGAGAGAGGGGAGGGGAGGGTGGGGGCAGAGAGAGAGAGGGAGGGAGGGTGGGGGGCAGAGAGAGAGAGGGGAGAGGAGGGTGGGGGCAGAGAGAGAGAGAGGGAGAGGAGGGTGGGGGGGCAGAGAGGGAGAGTGGAGAGGAGGGTGGGGGGCAGAGAGGGAGAGTGGAGGGGAGGGTGGGGGCAGAGAGAGAGAGGAGGGAGGGTGGGGGGCAGAGAGAGAGAGGGGAGGAGGGTGGGGGGCAGAGAGAGAGAGGGAGAGGAGGGTGGGGGGGCAGAGAGGGAGAGTGGAGAGGAGGGTGGGGGGGCAGAGAGGGAGAGTGGAGGGGAGGGTGGGGGCAGAGAGAGAGAGGGGAGGGTGGGGGCAGAGAGAGAGAGGGAGAGGAGGGTGGGGGGGCAGAGAGGGAGAGTGGAGGGAGGGTGGGGGGGGGCAGAGAGAGAGAGGGGGCAGAGAGAGAGAGGGACAGAGAGAGAGGGGGGCAGAGAGAGAGAGATGAAAAAGGAGAGAGAGCATTAAGAGTAAAGGGGTCTTTGCATGTCTGTGGAACCAGGAGCACTGAGCAGGACATGTGGAAACGATTAGAGTGGTGTGTGTGTTGCTAAGGCAAAACAGTTTATCCACCTCCCTCCCCCCTGTGTGTCATTTGGTACGTCTCAGAGTGACAGGGCATTCTCCTGGGATTGATTGACGGGTGATACCAAATTGTCTGTCCACGTGGAGGTCGATGGGAGGAATGTTAGTGTAAGCTGGCTTGAGTTAGCACAAGTTGGCTGCTATCCCACGATGT
>CM059798.1:24761893-24796893 GCA_030435695.1 Brachymystax lenok tsinlingensis
CTATTTATAGCGCGGCATGAGAATGTAATGTACTGGGAACTAAGAATGGTGTCTGAGTGGGTTGATATGAACAAATTGGTGTTGAACATTTCTGAAACTAAATGTATTGTATTTGGTTCAAGATATATGCTTGCTGATAATCCCCAACTGAATTTGTCGATGAATAGAACTCATGTAGAGCAAGTCAATTCAACGATACTACTAGGCATCATGTTGGACGCAGCTTTATCATGGTCAGAACACATAGATAATATTGTTATCAAGATGGGTAAGGGAATTGCTGTTACAAGAAAATGTTCAGAGTATGTAACATCTAGTACTCTGAATCAGGTGATTCAATCCCTGGTCCTATCACACTTAGAGTACTGTCCGGTTATATGGTCAATCCCTGGTCCTATCACACTTAGATTACTGTCCAGTTATATTGTCATTCCCTGGTCCTATCACACTTAGAGTACTGTCGGTTTATATGGTCAATCCCTGGTCCAATCACACTTAGAGTACTGTCCAGTTATATGGTCAATCCCTGGTCCTATGACACTTAGAGTACTGTCCAGTTATATGGTCAATCCCTGGTCCTATCACACTTAGAGTACTGTCCAGGTTTATATGGTTAATCCCTGGTCCTATCACATTTAGAGTATTGTCGGTTTATATGGTCAATCCCTGGTCCTATCACACTTTGAGTACTGTCCAGGTTTATGGTCAATCCCTGGTCCTATCACACTTAGAGTACTGTCCAGTTATATGGTCAATCCCATGTCCTATCACACTTAGAGTACTATCCAGGTTTATATGGTCAATCCCTGGTCCTTTCACACTTAGAGTACTGCCCAGTTATATGGTCAATCCCTGGTCCTATCACACTTAGAGTACTGTCGGTTTATATGGTCAATCCCTGGTCCTATAACACTTAGAGTACTGTCCGGTTATATGGTCAATCCCTGGTCCTATCATACTTAGAGTACTGTCAAGTTATATGGTCAATCCCTGGACCTATCACACTTAGAGTACTGTCCAGTTATATGGTCAATCCCTGGACCTATCACACTTAGAGTACTGTCCAGTTATATGGTCAATCCCTGGACCTATCACACTTAGAGTACTGTCCAGTTATATGGTCAATCCCTGGTCCTATCACACTTAGAGTACTGTCGGTTTATATGGTCAATCCCTGGTCCTATCACACTTAGAGTACTGTCGGTTTATATGGTCAATCCCTGGACCTATCACACTTAGAGTACTGTCCAGTTATATGGTCAATCCCTGGACCTATCACACTTAGAGTACTGTCCAGTTATATGGTCAATCCCTGGACCTATCACACTTAGAGTACTGTCCAGTTATATGGTCAATCCCTGGTCCTATAACACTTAGAGTACTGTCCAGTTATATGGTCAATCCCTGGTCCTATCACACTTAGAGTACTGTTGGTTTATATGGTCAATCCCTGGTCCTATAACACTTAGAGTACTGTCCAGTTATATGGTCAATCCCTGGTCCTATAACACTTAGAGTACTGTCCAGTTATATGGTCAATCCCTGGTCCTATAACACTTAGAGTACTGTCCAGTTATATGGTCAATCCCTGGTCCTATAACACTTAGAGTACTGTCCAGTTATATGGTCAATCCCTGGTCCTATCACACTTAGAGTACTGTTGGTTTATATGGTCAATCCCTGGTCCTATAACACTTAGAGTACTGTCCAGTTATATGGTCAATCCCTGGTCCTATAACACTTAGAGTACTGTCCAGTTATATGGTCATCTGCAGCAAAGAAAAATATAAAAAAAGCTCCAAATGGTTCAAAACAGGGCTTCCAGATGATCTCATCATTTCTCTATCCGAATGAATATTATTAAAATCTGAATCTTTCATAGCTTCACGTTAAAAACAAATTGCTATTCAGTCTTCTGATTTTCTTTAGGAATGTTATATATATATGTATTTTTTTTAAACGCAGTATTGTTCAGTCCAGTTAGTACATACAAGCAACACGCGTAACCTCCACACCAGACAGGTACGTTCAGGGCAGCTAGAAAAACACAAGTCAAATCTCCGTAAATCTCCAGGTTTATATAAAGTCAAAGCTGAATGGAACTTTTTACCAATCCATATTTCTCAGGCAAAAAGTAAATCCACCTTCAAGAAAAATTTAAAGAACATCTAATGCAATAGACCATGTGACTGGACAGGAAATAGAAAGAACATCTAATGCAATAGACCATGTGACTGGACAGGAAATAGAAAGAACATCTAATGCAATAGACCATGTGACTGGACAGGAAATAGAAGGAACATCTAATGCAATAGACCATATGACTGGACAGGAAGTAGAAAGAACATCTAATGTGATAGACCATATGAGTGGACAGGAAGTAGAAAGAACATCTAATGTGATAGACCATATGACTGGACAGGAAATAGAAAGTACATTTAATGTGATAGACCATGTGAATGGACAGGAAATAGAAATCAACAACTGAATGTTAAATGTGTTTCCTGTCAGGTATTTTAATTGTCTGTATTGTCTACTTGTTGAATGTTGTAATGTCTTGTTGTCTGGTGTTGGACCCCAGGAAGATTAGCTAACGTTACGGCATTAGCTAATGGGGATCCTAATGAAACTAAAAATACCCCCCCCTCTCCCCCACCTTTCCTCCTCTCTCCCTCTCCCCCTCCTCCCTCATCCCCCTCCTCCTCCCCTTCCCCTCTCCTCCCCTTCCCCTCTCCTCCTCCTCCTCCCCTCTCCCCTCTCCTCCTCCTCTCCCCTCCTCTCCTCTCCCCATCTCCTCCCCTCCCCTCTCCTCCTCCTCTCCTCCTCCTCCCTCTCCCCCTCTCCTCCTCCTCTCCCCCTCCTCCCCTCTCCCCATCTCCTCCCCTCCCCTCTCCTCCTCCTCCCTCTACCCTCTCCTCCTCCTCTCCTCCCTTCCCCTCTCCCCCCTCTCCTCTCTCTCCCCCTCTCCTCCTCCTCTCTTCCTCCTCCCCTCTCCCCCTCTCCTCATCCTCTTTTCCCCATCCTCCTCCAGGTCTTTTCCAAGGTGTTCAGTCATGAGGCGCTACAGTCCTACCTTCCTAAGATCCAGCAGGTGATCCAGGAATCACTGAGGCTGTGGAGCTCCAACCCAGAACCCATCAACGTCTACAGGTGACTTCTCAACCTGGTGTCTGTGTGTGTGTGTGTGTGCATGTGTGTATGTGTGTGTTTGTGTGTGCGTGTGTGCGTGTGTCTGTGTGCGTGTGTGCATGTGTGTGTGTGAGTGTGTGTCTGTCTGTGTGTGTGTGTGTATGTGTGTCTGTGTGTGTGTTTGTGTGTTTGTGTGTTTGTGTGTGTGTGTGTGTGTGTGTTTGTGTGTTTGTGTGTCTGTGTGTGTGTGTATGCATGTACGGAGCTCCATCCCAGAACCTATCAACATGGCCATTTAGACCAGGTCCAATAGGGCCATTCAGACCAGGGCCAATAGGGCCATTTAGACCAGGGCCAATAGGGCCATTCAGACCAGGGCCAATAGGGCCATTTAGACCAGGGCCAATAGGGCCATTTAGACCAGGGCCAATAGGGCCATTTAGACCAGGGCCAATAGGGCTATTTTGGACAAAGCCATGGCAGTTTCTGCAGTTTTGTCCTGGCCAGTGTGCTCTTTTGGGTCTAGGCTGGGTTATTGTACGTGTAAATCACTGTGATTGGCTGACTGATGGACTTAACTCTCTCTCTCTCTCTCTCTCTCTCTCTCTCTCTCTCTCTCTCTCTCTCTCTCTCTCTCTCTCTCTCTCTCTCTCTCTCTCTCTCTCCCTTAGGGAATCCCAGAGGCTGTCGTTCCACATGGCAGTGAGGGTGCTGTTGGGGTTTAGAGTAGCGGACGAGGAGATGAGCCATCTGTTCACCACTTTCCAGGAATTTATAGACAACATCTTCACTCTACCGTTAGACCTACCCTTCAGTGGATACAGGAAGGTCAGTGTGCGGATGTACACAAAGAAAGCACTTTAATTGACAGATTCACATTATGCAGGGATGTAAATCTCATCAACATGACTTGAAGCTACTGTGTAATTCAACAAGACAAATCCAATCATTAATTGGGAATTCAAGCACTGAATATGGAAGCGTCAGGAAGCACCTGCCTCCATTGTTTTTTTTTATGTCATGCCACACACGTCACTCACCACGGCTCTGTGTGTTTTATTTCTGTAGGGTATCTGTGCCAGGGACACACTCCAGAGGGGGATAGAAAAAGCCATCAGGGAGAAACCCCTCTCTTCCCAAGGGAAGGATTATAGCGACGCACTTGATATCCTGCTGGAGAGCGCAAAAGAGAACGGCACTGAACTCACCATGCAGGAACTCAAGGTAGGAACCTTTCTCTCTCTCTCTCTCTCTCTCTCTCTCTCTCTCTCTCTCTCTCTCTCTCTCTCTCTCTCTCTTGATCTTTCGCTCCCTCTCTCTTGATCTTTCGCTCCCTCTCTCTCTCTCTCTCTCTCTCTCTCTCTCTCTCCCCCTCTCTCTCTCTCTCCAAGACTCTTTTGAGATTAAGGCCAAAAATAAGTCAACACTCCTATGTCAAATGCACAAAAGACAGTGACTCAAAGGGAAATGTCCCACTGGGAAGTGTCCCAAATGCTCTCCTACTCCTTACTCAGCCCTATATATATATATATATCGAGTGCCATTTGAGACACAGCCCATACTCTCCCATCTCCCCCCTCCCCTCTTCTCCTCTCTCCCCACTCCTCTCCCCTGGTCCCTGAACTGGGGCGCCCGGTTTTAGGAGGCACAGACTGCATTCAACCTCATGTGGTTACGTGACTCACACACACACACACACAGAGACAGACAGACCCCGGGGTGATACAGACATGTTTTGACACAAGTCACAGCAGATGAGGGGTTTTAGTGTGTGTTATCCTAAACTGTTATTCCAGACCCAGAAAATAGTATTTTCCCAAAGAGAGGGCAGGAGTTTTAGAGGGGTGTGTGCCACACAACCAGGGCTAAAACCGGGGGCAAGGCCCCCAGACAGGGGTGGAGACCGAGGCTGTCAGCAGCAGATCACAGCGCTGACTGCACTAACTTAAAACCCAACCCACTGTAGATATTTGCCAGAGACATGATGACTGATTCCTGGTTTGTTTCCCTTCAACTACTCTGCCTTTTCATTTTAAGCTTCTCAATTGCTCATTTTACCTTGGTTTAAACTTAGATATTTTACTAATATCAGAGATCCAAAAGCAATCTCTGTCCGGAGAAGTTATATAGTTACAGGGATAATTTCTAATCAAAACAAATTGTATGTCTCATGCGATGAATACAACTCGTGTACACTTTACCGTGGAATGCTGGCTTACATCGAAGCGATGTAGAGTAAATGTTTTTTAAAAGTAACACAAGAGGAATGAAATAAAATAAGCAGGAACGGAGCTATATACAGGAAGAACCTGATCACTGTGGAGCTATATACAGGAAGAACCTGATCACTGTGGAGCTATATACAGGAAGAACCTGATCACTGTGGAGAAATATATACAGGAAGTACAAGATCACTGTGGAGAAATATATACAGGAAGTACCAGATCACTGTGGAGAAATATATACAGGAAGTACCAGATCACTGTGGAGCTATATACAGGAAGTACCAGATCACTGTGGAGATATATACAGGAAGTACCAGATCAATGTGGAGATATATACAGGAAGTACCAGATCACTGCAGAAATATATACAGGGAGTACCAGTACCAGATCAATGTGGAGCTATATACAGGGAGTACCAGATCACTGCAAAGATATATACAGGGAGTACCAGTACCCGATCAATGTGGAGCTATATACAGGGAGTACCATTACAGTACAGTACATTTGCAATATGTTTCAATGGGTTGTTAACATCACGAATTTGACAAGCTCTAAAATACTGCAGAAATGCCCAAATTGACTGCCCGTTGAACTCGGGATGGCCGGGCTCGACGGTTTTAACTTATTGCAAATGGACAAAAGTCTGCCATAAAGTCACAATAATGAAAACGTAAAACACCTAGTTACGTTCTAGTTGCGGGTCCAGTTCCAATGTTATGTGTCGGCCTAGCTGAGGCGACCCCAAATCCCGAGTTTCGGCTCGATAGGTCATTCGGAGCCCGAGCAGCGACCTTAATTGGTGCTGAAAATCCACATTTTCCGGGTGTTGCTATGGGGTCCTTGAATGAGCTATCGGACAGAAACGTTAGGGTCCTTCTCTATGGGACAAGGCGGTTCTAATGCACCTAACCTTGTGTCTCTGGGACTTTTAGAAATTTTGTCATTTTCAAGATGTAAAAATGAATTGAAAATATTGCAAATGTACAAGGCTGTTTTTCGGCCTGTGAACCTTCTAGAGCCCCATAACTCACCGTGCTCTATCGACATAAGCTCTAGAAAAGGGTTCTAAAGTTTCAGAGCTCTAGGTCTGACGGTTCTTTAATAGTTCGAACGAAAGTAACTATTGCAGGCAGTGTGTGTCTGTAAGCCCCACACTATGTCACTCCACATGGACTGTGTGCGTGTGTGAGTTTTTCAAGGGATTCTGAAGGGAGGAATGACTGATTTACAGTTCATTGGGGTTGCCTAATCACACATGTGAAGTTTTGGAACGATGTGACCTTTTTTACCCTTTGAAACAGCCCCTATGACCCCAATTTAAAGCACTTCCGGTTGTCACAGGAAGCTGTATGTAGACACATATCCTCATTGGGGTAGGCTTTAACAGAATCCTGAGTTTTAAGTATGTAAGTTAAGAACTGACTGATTCACACAGGTTTGAAAGTCTGTTTTTCACCAACAGCAGGTTGGGTACTGTAAAACACCTTTAGGGTGAATTTAACCACTTCCGGTTGCTCCAGGAAGCTTAGAATCAACACAGGTAGACCTCATAGTGGTCTGATGGATTGCCATCAAAGACAGGTTCATAAGGCATTCATAACCCACATAGGCACCAGGTTGAATTTAGGCGAGCAGGCAATGTATTCCTATGGGGAGAGATGTCATAGCAAACTGTTAGATGAAAAAACCCTGTTTTTACTGTTATGGGTTAATGCCACACAGTCACGGTTAGGCTTGCTCAGATCGGGAGGACCTTAGGAACATTCCTGAAGTTGAATTGTGCTTCTAACCCAAACGGGTCTGCCGCTGTCACCCAAAAGCAGCTGACATTTAGGGCCAGGCTTCATTTTGGGCCTACTTTTTTGCACGGTCTATGAGGTCAGAGCGAGCTACAGTCAAGTGGGGCGCCTCGTTGAACTCGGCACGGCCGAGAGACTATGGTGATGCCCTTTTTAGTGTTGATTTCAGTCTGTCATTTTGGTGATGTTTCACCCCTATTCAATCTTATTGCAAATGTACAAAAGTCAGCGAGCAAGTCAGCGTCCATCAGTCAATTAGATATCATTCTGACACCAAACTGATAAAAACTGACACCAAACCCACTTTTTCCAACTCATTTAGAAGCCAACTATCACATATATCAGGGCAGGCTCAAAATTCACAGCGTCTTCTGTTTAAATCATAGTAAAAATCTAAAACACCTAGTTACGTTCTAGCTGTGGGTCCAGTTCCGACATTATGTGTAGGCCTAGCTGAGGCGACCCCGAATCTCGAGTTTCGGCTCGATAGGTCATTTGGAGTCCGAGCAGCGACCTTAATTGGTGCTGAAAATCCACGTTTTCCGGGGGTTGCTACGGGGTCCTTGAATGAGCTATCGGACAGAAACGTTAGGGTCCGTCTCTATGGGCCGAGGCGGTTCTAATGCACCTAGCCTTGTGACTCTGGGACTTTTAGAAATTTTGTCATTTTCGCGATGTAAAGATGAATTGAAAATATTGCAAATGTTCGAGGCTGTTTCTCGGCCTGAGAACCTTCTAGATTTTGGACGTCTAGTAAGGGAGCGTACATTTGCAATATGCAGTTTCTCATCAAACAAACAGCAAATGCCATCCGCGTCCCTTATGTAGGTAAGGCACAGGTTTTCCCTGTGAAATGCATTTTCTATCAACCGCGCTGGCTAAAGAGTTCATGGTTATGGAAAATATTGAAGGTGCTACCCTCAAACAATCAAATGTAGTGCTTTCGCCGTAAAGCCTTTTTGAAATCCGACAACGCTGTGATATTGCCAAGAAGCAGAGCTTTTGATGAGTATGAAACACTTGTATATTGGTGCATTTTTAATAATTCAACTTTTAGATTTTGTCTTGCTTTTCACCTGGTAGTGTCGGGAGTGGGGCGCTAGCGCACCAAATCACCTTGCTGATCCCCAAGAAGTTAAAGAAAAAATAAGCAAACACGTTTGGTGTTTGCCAAAAGGCATGTGGGAGACTCCCCAAACATATGGAAGAAGGTACTCTGGTCAGATGAGACTAAAATTTAGCTTTTTGGCCATCAAGGAAAACGTTATGTCTGGCGCAAACCCAACACCTCTCATCACTCCGAGAACACCATCCCCACAGTGAAGCATGGTGGTGGCAGCATCTTGCTGTGGGGATGTTTTTCCATCGGCAGGAACTGGGAAACTGGTCAGAATTGAAGGATTGATGTATGGCACTAAATCCAGGGTAATTCTTGAGGGAAACCTGTTTCAGTCTTCCAGAGATTTGAGACTGGGACAGAGGTTCACCTTCCAGCGGGACAATGACCCTAAGCATACTGCTAAACCAACACTCAAGGGGTTTAAGTGGAAATATTTAAATGTCTTATCGTGGCCCAGTCAAAGCCCATACTTCAATCCAATTGAGAATCTGTGGTATGACTTAAAGATTGCTGTACACCAGCGGAACTCATCCAACTTGAAGGAGCTGGAGCAGTTTTGTCTTGAGGAATGGGCAAAAATCCCAGTGGCTAGATGTGCCAAGCTTATAGAGACATACCCCAAGAGACTTGTAGCTTTATTTGCTGCAAAAGGTGGCTCTAGAAAGTATTGACTTTGGGGGGGTGAAGAGTTATGCACGCTCAAGTTTTCCGTTTTTTTGTATTATTTCTTGTTTGTTTCACAATAAAAAATATTTTGCATCTTCAAAGTGGTAGGCATGTTGTGTAAATCAAATGATACAAACCCCCCAAAAATCCATGTTGTAAGGCAACAAAATAGGAAAAATGCCAAGGGGGGGTGAATACTTTTGTAAGCTTTTGATCCGCTCCACAATAGCCCTGTCAATGTGAACGGAGGCGT
Source organism: Brachymystax lenok tsinlingensis (assembly GCA_030435695.1). Lineage (NCBI taxonomy): Eukaryota > Metazoa > Chordata > Actinopteri > Salmoniformes > Salmonidae > Brachymystax > Brachymystax lenok. The sequence goes on from CM059798.1 coordinate 24,771,086, forward strand.
GCTCTCCTCTCTTTCTCCTGTTGCCCACCATCAGCTCCTTGGTCTTACTTTAATATGAGTTACTCTACAGATGACCTCATCCTGATAAACTCATCTCTTCATCTCCAGGAGGCGACCATTGAGCTGATCTTCGCTGCGTTTGCCACCACGGCCAGTGCCTCTACCTCTCTCATCATGCAGCTCCTACGCCACCCTGCCGTGTTGGAGAAGTTACGAGAGGAGCTCCGGACCAGGGGCATCCTCCACAATGGCTGTATGTGCGAGGGGGAACTGGGCCTGGATACCATCGTTAGTCTGAAGTATCTGGACTGTGTGATCAAGGAGGTGCTGAGGCTCTTCACGCCCGTGTCTGGGGGTTATAGGACGGCCCTGCAGACCTTTGAACTAGATGTGAGTATAGTGTTATATCTTTTTATATTCTCTCTAGTGTCATCTGTCTCTCGTCTTGTCTCTTGTCTTGTGGTTGTCTCTTGTACTGTCTTGTCTTTTGTCTTGCCACTTGTCTGGTCTCTTGTCTTTTCTTGTCTCTTGTATTGTATTATCTCTTGTCTCTTGTGTCTTGTCTTTTACCGTCTTGTCTCTTGTATTGTCTTGTCTTTTGTCTTGTCATTTTTCTTGTTTTGTCTGGTCTGGTCTTGTCTCTTGTCTCTTGTCTTGTCTTTTGTCTGCTCTTGACTTCTCTTCTCTGATGAACTTGGATGAAAAGTGAAAACATTCTGTTTCTAAATGACTCTCTCTGTCCCCAGGGGGTACAGATCCCGAAGGGTTGGAGTGTGATGTACAGCATCAGAGACACCCACGACACCTCCGCCGTCTTCAAGGACGTGGACGCCTTCGATCCCGACCGCTTTTCCGAGGAACGCTGTGAGGACAAGGAGGGACGCTTCCACTACCTCCCGTTCGGTGGCGGCATCCGCTCCTGCCTCGGGAAACAGCTTGCCACTCTCTTCCTCCGTATACTGGCCATCGAGCTGGCCAGCACCAGCCGGTTTGAGCTGGCGACCCGGAATTTTCCCAGAGTGGTGACGGTGCCAGTGGTTCATCCGGTGGATGGATTGAAGGTGAAGTTCTATGGTCTGGATTCTAACCAGAATGAGATTTCATCCGATCTCCTAGCCGACATCAAGACGGAAGAGCTGCTGGGAGCCGAGGTGTAGATCGTAGATTTGGATTGGACGAAGCAAGGGGAAGGAGGAAGGGAGGGATGGAAGAGAAAGGGGAGGGAAGAGGAGGATGGATGGATAGGACAGAAAGAACAAATGAGGATGGGAGACTGGGAGTGGTTTAGTTTCCTTTTTTTCATTCTGCTGATGTCTTGGAATGTTGGTCTCCTTTGAACTCTAAAAAGGAACATTCAGAATTCCGACTTGCTTCTCTTTGTCGTTTCGTTGTCAGTTGTCAGAACTTTCTGAGTGAGAAAGAAGAACGGAAGCTGCCAAAAAAGTTTATAATCTCTATTCCTTTTGTTTTCCAATAAATATACAAAACTATGTATGACTAAAATGAAAAGTTATGTAATATAATGAATGAATAAAAAATAGAGAAAGTAACATTAGGAGAGGTTCTGCACAACAGATTCGTAGAGGAGTGTATTTGGATGGAGGGATGAAAGAAAGAAAGAAAGAAAGAAAGAAAGAAAGAAAGAAAGAAAGAAAGAAAGAAAGAAAGAAAGAAAGAAAGAAAGAAAGAAAGAAAGAAAGAAAGAAGAGAGGGAGGGGGAAAGGAGCGGAAAGAAATGATAAAACAGGGTATAATGGTTTATGAACATTTGGGAAAGAATAAAAGAGTGGGGAATCTGCACAAATGAGAGAGATGATCTCAATGTGAAAAAACCAAGCCAGAGCCAGAGAGAGAGAGATAGATAGATAGATAGATAGATAGATGGAGAGAGAGATAGATAGAGAGATAGGCAGATGGAGAGAGAGCAAGAGAGATAGATAGAGAAATACGAGAGCGAGAGAGAGAGAGTGAGAGAGAGAGAGAGAGAGAGAGAGAGAGAGAGAGAGAGAGAGAGAGAGAGAGAGAGAGAGAGAGAGAGAGAGAGAAAGAGAAAGAGAGAGTGAGAGAGAGAGAGAGAGAGAGAGAGATAGGTATATTTTGTTTTAAGGCCTAAGGGTGATATATGTATTGCATGGTGCTTTAGCTCCAGTTCTGGCAACCTTATATCATTTTCCTCCAGCCCTGCACTAACCTACCTGTCTTAAACAATCAAGCTATCAACCTATCACCTTTCACAATTAGGTAAATGAGCCTGGGCTGGGTCTTAGCGCTGGGATGGTTACAAAACCCAGAAAATTGACTTTGACTATTCAGAAGCGGAGTTGAAACAGAGACCCTTGCTAGAGGACTTCAGGGACGATGCAAAGGAGATACTCAAAAGCTGGAACGGTATTTCTGTGTGTTAATAACTCAGGTGTGGAAGCGAATCTTTCGTTGGACGGATTTTAAGGACTTTATTTCTTAATTTTTTACTCAACCTGCACATAAGAAAGTGACTATAAGTTGTTATTAACCACGTTCCTTCCTCTTCCTGTGCTATGATGTCATACGAAGACCTGGGTCTGTCAGTCGGCCTGGTGACTGGACTTCTTATGGACATAACAAAGCTAAGTCGGAGAGAGAGAGAGAGAGAGGAAGAGTGTCGTTGACCTCTGTGGAACGCGATGGTGACATTTTTTACATGCTGCTCCTCTTTATCAACACTAAAATGCAAAAAATATAAACTTTATTAGCTAACTAGATTAAACAACGTGCGCCGATATCAGAATCAGTCTCAGAACTTATTACTAACTCAAAACACCAAGAAATTTCCATCATGGAGACAGAGGGAAAAAAAACACTTCCAAAACAGAACTCCTTCCTTTATGACTCATCAAAAGAACACTTCTGGGATTCACAAACATTCCGGAACATTCCCGAAAAACAACTTTCCGGGATCCTTGGACAGTTGGGAGTTTTAACTAGAGGGAGCTAGGACCTAGAGACTCTGTTGGGAAAATCTAATACAAACTCTGTCCTACAACTGTCTTCTACAGATACAGTACCAGTCAAAAGTTTGTACCCACCTACTCATTTCCATGTTTGTTCTTTATTTTTACTATTTTCTACATTGTAGAATAATAGTGAAGATATCAAAACTATGAAATAACACATATGGAATCATGTAGAAACCAAAAAAGTGTTAAACAAATCAAAAAATATTTTATATTTGAGATTCTTCAAAGTAGCCCACCCTTTGCATTGATGACAGCTTTGCACACTCTTGGCATGCCTGTCTATAATAATAATAATAATGTAATATAATAATGTCTATAATGTTATAGACGTATATATCCTGTGATCAACCACACCACTGATTGTCTATACTTACTATAAGTACAGTGAGCTGCTTCTGTGTTTCTAACTGAGAGTTATAGAACTGCTAAGATACCGTTGAAGTCGGAAGTTTACATACACTTAGGTTGGAGTCATTAAAACACGTTTTTCAACCACTCCACACATTTCTTGTTAACAAACTATAGTTTTGGCAAGTCGGTTAAGGACATCTACTTTGTGCATGACACAAGTCATTTTTCCAACAATTGTTTACAGAGATTATTTAATTTATAGTTCACTGTATCACAATTCCAGTGGGTCAGAAGTTTACATACACTAAGTTGACCGTGCCTTTAAACAGCTTGGAAAATTTCAGAAAATGATGTCATGGCATTAGAAGCTTCTGATAGGCTAATTGACATCATTTGAGTCAATTGGAGGTGTACCTGTGGATGTATTTCAAGGCCTACCTTCAAACTCAGTGCCTCTTTGCTTGACATTCTGGTTCATCCTTGGGAGCAATTTCCAAACGCCTGAAGGGACCACGTTCATCTGAACAAACAATAGTACGCAAGTATAAACACCATGGGACCACGCAGCCGTCATACCGCTCAGGAAGGAGACGCGTTCTGTCTCCTAGAGATGAACATACTTTGGTGCGAAAAGTGAAAATCAATCCCAGAACAACAGCAAAGGACCTTGTGAAGATACTGGAGGAAACAGGTACAAAATAATCTATATCCACAGTAAAACGAGTCCTATATCAACATAACCTGAAAGGCCGCTCAGCAAGGAAGAAGCCACGGCTCCAAAACCGCCATAAAAAAAGCCAGACTGCGGTTTGCAACTGCACATGGGGACAAAGATCATACCTTTTGGAAAAATGTCCTCTGGTCTGATGAAGCAAAAATAGAACTGTTTGGCCATAATGACCATCGTCATGTTTGGAGGAAAAAGGGGGAGGCTTGCAAGCCGAAGAACACCACCCCAACCGTGAAGCACGGAGGTGGCAGTATCATGTTGTGGGGGTGCTTTGCTGCAGGAGGGACTGGTGCATTTCACAAAATAGATGGCATCATGAGGCTGGAAAATTATGTGGCTATATTGAAGCAACATCTCAAGACATCAGTCAGGAAGTTAAAGCTTGGTCGCAAATGGGTCTTCCAAATGGACAATGACCCCAAGCATACTTCCCAAGTTGTGACAATATGGCTTAAGGACAACAAAGTCAAGGTATTGGAGTGGCCATCACAAAGCCCTGACCTGAATTCCATAGAAAATTTGTGGGCAGAACTGAAAAAGCGTGTGCGAGCAAGGAGGCCTACAAACCTGACTCAGTGACACCAGCTCTGTCAAGAGGAATGGGCCAAAATTCACCCAACTTTTTGTGGAAAGCTTGTGGAAGACTTCCCGAAACGTTTGACCCAAGTTAAACAATTTAAAGGCAATGCTTCCATATACTAATTGAGTGTGTGTACACTTCTGACCCACTGGGAATGTGATGAAAGAAATAAAAACTGAAATAAATCATTCTCTCTACTATTCTGACATTTCACATTCTTAAAATAAAGTGGTGATCCTAACTGACCTAAGACAGAGATTTTTTTACTAAGATGAAATGTCAGGAATTGTGAAAAACTGAGTTTAAATGTATTTGGCAAAGGTGTATGTAAACTTCCGCCTTCAACTGTATATAGATTGCAAGTGAGATTCTTCGTCAATTTCTTTTTCTTCATTTTGTGAAAAAGCAAGATTAGGGGACGGGCTGTTGATGTTTAATCTGATTCTTCTGTTTGACAAGTAAGCCATGGGGTAACGTCTGTTCTATCTAATACCCTAATATTATCATGATTGAAAGTATTGACTATTAATATTTGTCATTGTAGTAAAATATATTATTATAAGTTTTATTATATTTTCCAGAATAGAGTTCAAGTATAAATTACAAAAGTCTGTTTGTTGGTAAATATTGTTATATTTAGAATTAAATGTTGTTGTTTTTTTCCGTTATATGTTGTAAAACAGTGTTGAATATGTTAATATTGCTTATTGTATTAGTTATTCTCATTTTGTTTTATTATTATTATAATAATTATTATCATTGCATTCATTAATTATTACAATTAAGAAGATAAGCACTTGCGAGGTATGTTCATTATTGAAGTGCCACATGACTAAATTGGTTTTTATGTCTGTTTGCATCCCAAATGGCACCCTATTCCCCAATGGGCTCTGTTCTAAAGTAGTACACTATATAGGGAATAGGGCTCTGGTCTAAAGTAGTGCACTATATAGGGAATAGGGCTCTGGTCTAAAGTAGTGCACTATATAGGGAATAGGGCTCTGGTCTAAAGTAGTGCACTATATAGGGAATAGGGCACTGGTCTAAAGTAGTGCACTACATAGGGAACAGGGCGCCATTTGGGCTGCAACCTATGTTGGTTATCTGTCTGTCAGTCTGTCTGTCAGTCTGTCTGTCTGTCTGTCTGTCTGTCTGTCAGTCTGTCTTTCTGTCTACCTGTTCATAATATGTTTATTTTATTTTCCAGATCCCAACAATTTTTATTTGTTTAAATATGAATGTTTTTTCATCTTTTTGTTACCGTTATTCTTAAATGTACTCCTGTAATAAAATATAATTTGAAAATTAAGACTAATGTTTCTTCCTTTATATGATTCTCAATCAATCAATTAATAGTTCTCAATCAATTACTTGACTGCAGAAATAGTTGAGGGACAGACCTACAATCAACCAAACAACTCCATGGATTCTCTGTTCTGTGGTTTCCATGGTTACATGATTCTGTGGTTTAAAAATTCGGAAGTTCTTAAGTTCAGTGGTTCTGTAGTTCCGTGGTTCCGAAATTATGTGGTTATGAGGTTCCTAAGTTCTGAGGTTCCGAGGATCCATAGTTCTGAGGTTCCGTGGTTCTGACATTCTGAGGTTCTAAACTTCTATGGTTCCATGGTTCCGAGGTTCCATTGTTTCACAAGGTTCTTCTGATCATCATGAAAGACCTTCTGGATGTGTTGACTACAGATTGAAAGACTCTGTGTGTGTGTGTGTGTGTGTATGTGTGTGTGTGTGTGTGTGTGTATGTTTGTGTGTGTGTGTGTGTGTGTGTGTGTGTGTGTGTGTGGGCGTGCGCGATTGTGTATGTGTGTGCATTTGTGAATAACTATAGTGTGTTACTCCACCATTGCCTCATAACCACGAAGCAGTCTTTTGATGGAGCTCAGAGGTCTCAATACAGGCCTATTGGAGAACACAGCACAGTACAGTCATATCAGTTATGGAACACAAGTCCTCCCTTTGAGTTCATAGATTCATGTCCAGAACTACCCGGGGATGACAACCTCTGTTACATGAACACATGGAAGACTGTGGGGACAAAACATCATTGTTGATTTGAAGTCATTGAAAGATGAAGGTGATTTGAGGTATTTTGGGATGTAGCTTAATGTAATGTTTAATAGTTCATCTGTCAGTATGCAGTGAATGTTTCATGTAGGAAGGCGAGGACAGGGAGAGAGAGGGAACCGCAGCAAACATACATACAAACACACACACACACATACACACGCACAGATACACACACACACGTACACACACACAGATACACACACACACACACACATACACACGCACAGATACACACACACACACACGTACACACACACAGATACACACACACACACACACATACACGCGCACAGATACACACACACATACAGACACACACATACACACGCACAGATACACACACACACGTACACACACACAGATACACACACACACACACACACATACACACATACACACGCACAGATACACACACACACATACAGACACACACATACACACGCACAGATACACACACACACACACACACACACACACACAGACACACACATACACACGCACAGATACACACACACACACACGTACACACACACACATTTCTACAAACAACAGTACGATGGAACACAGCGATGGATCGCAGATGTCTTGGTCTGTAGAAACACTTCAAAGAGTTTCTGGTACATACACAGACAAAGAAATTCACACACACACACACACACACACACAGAGGACATGGGATAAGAACGGGTCCAGAAACACATTTGTTTGTAGCTTCTAGCCCGCAGGAGGAAATATCTCTCTGACCACAGCACAGAAACAGAAAGTTTGTCCCAAATGACCCTATTCCCTATATAGTGCAGTACTTTCAATAAGGCTTTCATGAGAAGTAGTGCAATACATAGGGAATAGGCTGCTGTTGGGGACAGAGGCCAGTGTAACCACTGCAAGATGCACCGAGTCTGGGAATCGGAATCGAATGAGTCAGCGGTGTGTGGTGGGTTAATGAGTCTGGGAATCGATCAGTCGCTAATGATTCTGGGAATCAATCAGTCGCTAATGAGTCAGCGGTGTGGTGGGTTAATGAGTCTGGGAATCGATCAGTCGCTAATGATTCTGGGAATCGATCAGTCTCTAATGAGTCAGGGGTATGTGGTGGGTTAATGATTCTGGGAATCGATCAGTCTCTAATGAGTCAGGGGTGTGTGGTGGGTTAATGATTCTGGGAATCGATCAGTCTCTAATGAGTCAGGGGTATGTGGTGGGTTAATGATTCTGGGAATCGATCAGTCTCTAATGAGTCAGGGGTGTGTGGTGGGTTAATGATTCTGGGAATCGATCAGTCTCTAATGAGTCAGGGGTGTGTGGTGGGTTAATGATTCTGGGAATCGATCAGTCGCTAATGATTCTGGGAATCAATCAGTCGCTAATGAGTCAGCGGTGTGGTGGGTTAATGAGTCTGGGAATCGATCAGTCGCTAATGATTCTGGGAATCGATCAGTCTCTAATGAGTCAGGGGTGTGTGGTGGGTTAATGATTCTGGGAATCGATCAGTCTCTAATGAGTCAGGGGTGTGTGGTGGGTTAATGATTCTGGGAATCGATCAGTCTCTAATGAGTCAGGGGTGTGTGGTGGGTTAATGATTCTGGGAATCGATTAGTCTCTAATGAGTCAGGGGTATGTGGTGGGTTAATGAGTCTGGGAATCGATCAGTCGTTAATGAGTCAGGGGTGTGTGGTGGGTTAATGATTCTGGGAATCGATCAGTCGATTCATGTGATAGAGCAGCAGAGGGGACCAGGAGAGTGAGGGATGATGGAAAGAAAGACAGACAGAGAGAGAGAGGCATCAAAGTCAAAGGAACTGAATAATATTAAGAAATGCTACAGATGGAAGGAAAGTAGTGTGGAAACCGACCAAAAAACAATTAGGCAACAACAAATTCAATCCCTTTTAGACAACTTCCTGGACAGAACGTTCCACTGCAATAGTGAAGGAGTAAACTTGGCAGTAGAAAACCTGAACAGTATATTTGACCTCTCAGCTTCCCTATCAAAACTAAAAAATGTCAAGCAGACAACCTAAGAAAATTAAGAAAATTGAGAAATGGTTTGATGAAGAATGCAAAAACCTAAGAAAGAAATTGAGAAACCTGTTCAACCCAGAAAACCTGAGCCTACACCTTCACTATGGTGAATCACTAAAACAATACAGAAATACACTACGGAAAAAGAAGGAACAGCACGTCAGAAATCAGCTCAATGTAATTGAAGAATCCATAGAATCTAACCACTTCTGGGAAAATTGGAAAATTGAAAAACAACACGAAGAGTTATCTATCCATAACGGAGATGTATGGATAAACCACTTCTCCAATATTTTTGGCTCTATAACAAAGAACAAACAGCAAAAACATATACATGGTCAAATACAAATCTTAGAATCAACTATTAAAGACTACCAGAACCCACTGGATTCTCCAATTACATTGAATGAGCTACAGGACAAAATACAAACCCTCCAACCCAAAAAGGCCTGTGGTGTTGATGGTACCCTAAATGAAATGATAAAATATGCAGACAAAATATTCCAATTGTCTATACTTAAACTCTTTAACATCATCCACAGCTCTGGCATCTTCCCCAATATTTGGAACCAAGAACTGATCACCCCAATCCACAAAAGTGGAGACAAATTTGACCCCAATAACTACCGTGGGATATGCGTCAACAGCAACCTTGGGAAAATCCTCTGCATTATCATTAACAGCAGACTTGTACATTTCCTCAGTGAAAACAATGTATTGAGATAATGTCAAATTGTCTTTTTACCAAATTACCGTACCACAGACCACGTATTCACCCTGCACACCCTAATTCGCAAACAAACAAACCAAAACCAAGTCTTGGCTTCGTTGATTTCTTGTTTTTTTTTCTTCTATTTGGCACGAGGGCCTGGTACACAAATTGATGGAAAGTGGTGTTGGGGAAAATATATACAACATTATAAAATCCATGTACACAAACAACAAGTGTGCGGTTAAAATTAGCCAAAAACACACATTTCTTTCCACAGACCTGGGCCCAGGTCTGACAGAATCTGTGCAGAAGATCTAGGTGTTGCCTTAGGCCCTCCTTGGTTGGGGACAGAAGCACCAGATCATCGGCAAACAGTAGACATTTGACTTCAGATTCTAGTAGGGTGAGGCCGGGTGCTGCAGACTGTTCTAGTGCCCTCGCCAATTAGCATAAGCTGCATCCCTGTTTTACCCCCCAGCCCTGTGGAAAGAAATGTGTGTAAATCTCAGTAAGGTGTTCCCAAAAAAGGTCCAGTTGCCAGGACCACAAATTCCATCTAGACACCGTTGCCCTAGAGCACACACAAAACTACACATACCTCGGCTTAAACATCAGCGCCACAGGTAACTTCCACAAAGCTGTGAACGATCTGAGAGACAAGGCAAGAAGGGCCTTCTATGCCATCAAAAGGAACATAAAATTCGACATACCAATTAGGATCTGGCTAAAAATACTTGAATCAGTTATAGAACCCATTGCCATTTATGGTTGTGAGGTCTGGGGTCCGCTCACCAACCAAGAATTCACAAAATGGGACAAACAACAAATTGAGACTCTGAATGCAGAATTCTGCAAAAATATCCCCTGTGTTCAACGTGAAACACCAAATAATGCATGCAGAGAAGAATTTGGCCGATATCCACAAATTATCAAAACCCAGAAAAGAGCTCAAAGTCTTCCTGCCATTGTCTTTGCTTCTACATTTTCTTCCCTAAGTAGTTAAACTGTACTGTGTGTTTTAAACTGTAGTACTGTGTGTTTTAAACTGTAGTACTGTGTGTTTTAAACTGCAGTACTGTGTGTTTTAACCTGTAGTGCTGTGTGTTTTAAACTGTAGTACTGTGTGTTTTAAACTGCAGCACTGTGTGTTTTAACCTGTAGTATTGTGTGTTTTAAACTGTAGTACTGTGTGTTTTAAACTGCAGTACTGTGTGTTTTAACCTGTAGTACTGTGTGTTTTAAACTGTAGTGCTGTGTGTTTTAAACTGTAGCACTGTGTTTTAAACTGTAGTACTGTGTGTTTTAAACTGCAGTACTGTGTGTTTTAAATTGTAGTACTGTGTGTTTTAAACTGTAGTACTGTGTGTTTTAAACTGTAGTACTGTGTGTTTTACGTGTAAATGTGTCTGCAACTTTGTGTGCTGCTATTTTGGCCAGGTGTCTCTTGGAATCTCAATGATACTAACCTGGTAAAATAAAATACATCTTGGCTGACTGACGTGAGAAGAAATAAAGAGACAATAAGGACAACTAGAAAAGTTTCTGGTAAAACTGGAAATGTCTCCCACAGGAAATGTCTCCCACAGGAAATGTCTCCCACATGAAATGTCTCCCACAGGAAATGTTGTCGACAGGAAATGTCTCCCACAGGAAATGTCGTCGACAGGAAATGTCTCCCACAGGAAATGTCTTCGACAGCAAATGTATCCCACAGGATGTGTCTCCCACAGGAAATGTCTCCCACAGGAAATGTCTCCCACAGGAAATGTCGTTGACAGGAAGTGTCTCCCACAGGAAATGTCTCCCACAGAAAATGTGTCCCACAGGAAATGTCTTCGACCGGAAATGGGAAAACTGTCAAATGTAGAAGCAAAGACAATGGCAGGAAGACTTTGAGCCTTAACTACTTAGGGAGCAGTGGGGTGCTAGTGTTGCATAGTCATCAAAAGCTCTGATTCTTGGCAATATCACAGCTTTATGGCGAAAGCACAACATTTGATTGTTTTGAGGATAGCCCCTCTCATATTTTATGCATTAGCATAAATCCATAACCAACGCAGGTCTCACAAAACGCATAAAATCGCTAATATAAAATCGCTTACCTTTGATGAACTTCTGCTGAGGGCTTCCCGAGTGTCCAACGAAGACAATGCATGCTTCTTTTGTTAGAAAAAGTCATTTATTATATCCATAAATCTCTGTTTGGTTGGCGCGTTATGTTCATAAAATCCACCGTCGAGTCGCCCATAGAACCGTGAAGAGAACGCGTTCAAATTATACCTAATCATATTTCTCCAAACAAATCAAACATCATTTTTAATGTTTCCTTAGGTATCATTTTATGTATATTTACTATAATATTTCAACCGGATTGTAGCCTGACTGATAAGAAAGGAAAATAAAGTGAGGCGCTCTCGTTCTCGTGACCGGAAAAAGTATTTCTCATTTCCACTTCCTTCAGTAAATCTTCTTCTATACGGTTCCCTTTAGCCGTATTGTTTTGAAACCTTTTCTAAAGACTGTTGACATCCTGTGGAAGCCATAGGTACTGCAATCTCAGTCCTACATAACAGAGAAATGAATAGGCACAATGGAGAAAAACAGCAAATCCGTATGGATTTTCCTCGGGTTTTTGCCTGCTATATAACTTCTGTTATACTCACATACATTATTGTAACACTTTTAGAAACTTCAGAGTGTTTCCTATCCAATAGTACTAATTATGTGCATATCCTATTTTCTGGGCCTGAATGGCAGGCATTTTACTTTAGGCACGCCATACTCTCCAAAACCGTCTCCTCGGCAGCCGTAACAAGAGAGAAAACACTGATACATCTGTCTGTCTGACTCTCTCCATCTCTTTCTGAGGAGCCTCTCTGAAGTACACCTACACCCCTTGAACGCTGTACACCTACACCCCTCGAATGCTGTACACCTACACACCTCGAACGCTGTACACCTACACACCTCGAACGCTGTACACCTACACACCTAGAACGCTGTACACCTACACACCTAGAACGCTGCACACCTACACACCTCGAACGCTGTACACCTACACACCTAGAACGCTGTACACCTACACACCTCGAATGCTGTACACCTACACACCTAGAACGCTGCACACCTACACACCTAGAACGCTGTACACCTACACACCTCGAACGCTGTATACCTACACCTCTCGAACGCTGTACACCTACACACCGCGAACGCTGTACACCTACACACCTAGAACACTGTACATCTACACACCTAGAACACTGTACACCTACACCCCTCGAACGCTGTACACCTACACCTCTCGAACGCTGAACACCTACACACCTAGAACGCTGTACACCTACACACCTAGAACGCTGTACACCTACACACCTAGAACGCTGTACACCTACACACCTCGAACGCTGTACACCTACACACCTAGAATGCTGTACACCTACACACCTAGAACGCTGCACACCTACACACCTCAAACGCTGTACATCTACACACCTCGAACGCTGTACACCTACACACCTAGAACGCTGTACACCTACACACCTAGAACGCTGTACACCTACACACCTCGAACGCTGTACACCTACACACCTAGAACACTGTACATCTACACACCTAGAACACTGTACACCTACACCCCTCGAACGCTGTACACCTACACCTCTCGAACGCTGAACACCTACACACCTAGAACGCTGTACACCTACACACCTAGAACGTTGTACACCTAAACACCTCGAACGCTGTACACCTACACACCTAGAACGCTGTACACCTACACACCTCGAACGCTGTACACCTACACACCTCGAACGCTGTACACCTACACACCTAGAACACTGTACATCTACACACCTAGAAGGCTGTACAGCTACACATCTAGAAAGCTGTACACCTACACACCTAGAACGCTGTACACCTACAAACCTCGAACGCTGTACTCCTACACACCTCGAACACTGTACACCTACACACCTAGAACACTGTTCACCTACACACCTAGAACACTGTTCACCTACACACCTAGAACACTGTACACCTACACACCTCGAAAGCTGTACACCTACACACCTAGAACACTGTACACCTACACACCTACACACCTAGAACACTGTTCACCTACACACCTAGAACGCTGCACACCTACACACTTCGATCTCTGCACACCTACACACCTAGAACACTGTACACCTACACACCTAGAACACTGTACACCTAGACACCTAGAACACTGTACACCTAGACACCTAGAACACTGTTCACCTACACACCTCAAACGCTGTACACCTACACACCTAGAACACTGTACACTTACACACCTAAAACACTGTACACCTAGACACCTTGAATGCTGTACACCTACACACCTAGAACGCTGTACACCTACACACCTAGAACACTTTACATCTACACACCTAGAAAACTTTACACCTACACACCTAGAACACTTTACACCTACACACCTAGAACACTGTACACTTACACACCTAAAACACTGTACACCTACACACCTAGAACACTGTACACTTACACACCTAGAACGCTGTACACCTAGACACCTTGAACGCTGTACACCTACACACCTAGAACACTGTACACCTAAACACCTAGAAAACTTTACATCTACACACCTAGAACGCTGTTCACCTACACACCTAGAACGTGTTCACCTACACACCTAGAACACTGTTCACCTACACACCTAGAACACTTTACACCTACACACCTAGAACGCTGAACACCTACACACCTCGAACACTTTACACCTACACACCTAGAACGCTGAACACCTACACACCTAGAACGCTGTACACCTACACACCTAGAACACTGTTCACCTACACACTTAGAACACTTTACACCTATACACCTAGAACACTGTACACCTACACACCTAGAACACTGTTCACCTACACACCTAGAACACTTTACACCTACATGATATAAAAGACAGAAAGAAGAATTAAAGGATTTAGAAAAGAGAGACAGAAAGAAACAGAAAGAGACAAAACAAAGAGAGAATTCCGTAGGTGGGGTAGAGAGAGAAAGGAATGAGAAGGAGAGGAGAGAAGAACGACAGTTCATAGGGGGAATACCATAGGTGTGGGTGAGGGATACTGACCTGAGGGTGAGGGATACTGAACTGAGGGTGAAGGATACTAAACTGATGGTGAGGGATACTGACCTGAGGGTGAGGGATACTGACCTGAGTATGAGGGATACTGACCTGAGTATGAGGGATACTAAACTGATGGTGAGGGATACTGACCTGAGGGTGAGGGATACTGACCTGAGGGTGAGGGATACTGACCTGAGGGTGAGGGATACTAAACTGATGGTGAGGGATACTGACCTGAGGGTGAGGGATACTAAACTGATGGTGAGGGATACTGACCTGAGGGTGAGGGATACTGACCTGAGGGTGAGGGATACTGACCTGAGGGTGAGGGATACTAAACTGATGGTGAGGGATACTGACCTGAGGGTGAGGGATACTAAACTGATGGTGAGGGATACTGACCTGAGGGTGAGGGATACTAAACTGATGGTGAGGGATACTGACCTGAGGGTGAGGATACTTACCTGAGGGTGAGGATACTGACCTGAGGGTGAGGGATACTAAACTGATGGTGAGGATACTGACCTGAGGGTGAGGGATACTAAACTGATGGTGAGGGATACTGACCTGAGGGTGAGGGATACTAAACTGATGGTGAGGGATACTGACCTGAGGGTGAGGGATACTAAACTGATGGTGAGGGATACTGACCTGAGGGTGAGGGATACTAAACTGATGGTGAGGGATACTGACCTGAGGGTGAGGGATACTAAACTGATGGTGAGGGATACTGACCTGAGGGTGAGGGATACTTAACTGATGGTGAGGGATACTGACCTGAGTGTGAGGGATACTAAACTGATGGTGAGGGATACTGACCTGAGGGTGAGGGATACTAAACTGATGGTGAGGGATACTGACCTGAGGGTGAGGGATACTAAACTGATGGTGAGGGATACTGACCTGAGGGTGAGGGATACTAAACTGATGGTGAGGGATACTGACCTGAGGGTGAGGGATACTGACCTGAGGGTGAGGGATACTAAACTGATGGTGAGGGATACTGACCTGAGGGTGAGGGATACTAAACTGAGTATGAGGGATACTGAACTGAGTGTGAGGGATACTGAACTGAGTGTGAGGGATACTGAACTGAGTGTGAGGGATACTGACCTGATGGTGAGGGATACTGACCTGAGTGTGAGGGATACTGACCTGAGTGTGAGGGATACTGACCTGAGTGTGAGGGATAATGAACTGAGTGTGAGGGATACTGAACTGAGTGTGAGGGATACTGACCTGAGTGTGAGGGATACTGAACTGAGTGTGAGGGATACTGACCTGAGTGTGAGGGATACTGAACTGAGTGTGAGGGATACTGAACTGAGTGTGAGGGATACTGACCTGAGTGTGAGGGATACTGACCTGAGGGTGAGGGATACTGACCTGAGGGTGTGGGATACTGACCTGAGTATGAGGGATACTGAATAGAGTGTGAGGGATACTGACCTGAGTATGAGGGATACTAAACTGATGGTGAGGGATACTGAACTGAGTGTGAGGGATACTGACCTGATGGTGAGGGATACTAAACTGAGTGTGAGGGATACTGACCTGAGTGTGAGGGATACTGACCTGATGGTGAGGGATACTGACCTGAGGGTGTGGGATACTGACCTGAGTATGAGGGATACTAAACTGATGGTGAGGGATACTGACCTGAGGGTGAGGGATACTGACCTGAGTATGAGGGATACTGAACTGAGTGTGAGGGATACTGACCTGAGGGTGAGGGATACTGACCTGAGGGTGAGGGATACTGAACTGAGTGTGAGGGATACTGAACTGAGTGTGAGGGATACTGACCTGAGGGTGAGGGATAATGAACTGAGTGTGAGGGATACTGAACTGAGTGTGAGGGATACTGAACTGAGTGTGAGGGATACTGAACTGAGGGTGAGGATACTAAACTGATGGTGAGGATACTGACCTGAGGGTGAGGGATACTGACCTGAGGGTGAGGGATACTGAACTGAGTATGAGGGATACTGAACTGAGTGTGAGGGATACTGACCTGAGGGTGAGGGATACTAAACTGATGGTGAGGGATACTGACCTGAGGGTGAGGGATACTGAACTGAGTATGAGGGATACTGAACTGAGTGTGAGGGATACTGAACTGAGTGTGAGGGATACTGAACTGAGTGTGAGGGATACTGACCTGAGGGTGAGGGATACTAAACTGATGGTGAGGGATACTGACCTGAGGGTGAGGGATACTGACCTGAGGGTGAGGGATACTGACCTGAGGGTGAGGGATACTAAACTGATGGTGAGGGATACTGACCTGAGGGTGAGGGATACTAAACTGATGGTGAGGGATACTGACCTGAGGGTGAGGGATACTAAACTGATGGTGAGGGATACTGACCTGAGGGTGAGGGATACTTAACTGATGGTGAGGGATACTGACCTGAGGGTGAGGGATACTAAACTGATGGTGAGGGATACTGAACTGAGTATGAGGGATACTGAACTGAGTGTGAGGGATACTGACCTGAGGGTGAGGGATACTAAACTGATGGTGAGGGATACTGACCTGAGGGTGAGGGATACTAAACTGATGGTGAGGGATACTGACCTGAGGGTGAGGGATACTGACCTGAGGGTGAGGGATACTGACCTGAGGGTGAGGGATACTGACCTGAGGGTGAGGGATACTAAACTGATGGTGAGGGATACTGAACTGAGTATGAGGGATACTGAACTGAGTGTGAGGGATACTGAACTGAGTGTGAGGGATACTGAACTGAGTGTGAGGGATACTGACCTGATGGTGAGGGATACTGACCTGAGTGTGAGGGATACTGACCTGAGTGTGAGGGATACTGACCTGAGTGTGTGGGATAATGAACTGAGTGTGAGGGATACTGAACTGAGTGTGAGGGATACTGACCTGAGTGTGAGGGATACTGACCTGAGTGTGAGGGATACTGAACTGAGTGTGAGGGATACTGACCTGAGTGTGAGGGATACTGAACTGAGTGTGAGGGATACTGAACTGAGTGTGAGGGATACTGACCTGAGTGTGAGGGATACTGACCTGAGGGTGAGGGATACTGACCTGAGGGTGTGGGATACTGACCTGAGTATTAGGGATACTGAATAGAGTGTGAGGGATACTGACCTGAGTATGAGGGATACTAAACTGATGGTGAGGGATACTGAACTGAGTGTGAGGGATACTGACCTGATGGTGAGGGATACTAAACTGAGTGTGAGGGATACTGACCTGAGTGTGAGGGATACTGACCTGATGGTGAGGGATACTGACCTGAGGGTGTGGGATACTGACCTGAGTATGAGGGATACTAAACTGATGGTGAGGGATACTGACCTGAGGGTGAGGGATACTGACCTGAGTATGAGGGATACTGAACTGAGTGTGAGGGATACTGACCTGAGGGTGAGGGATACTGACCTGAGGGTGAGGGATACTGAACTGAGTGTGAGGGATACTGAACTGAGTGTGAGGGATACTGACCTGAGGGTGAGGGATAATGAACTTAGTGTGAGGGATACTGAACTGAGTGTGAGGGATACTGAACTGAGTGTGAGGGATACTGAACTGAGGGTGAGGGATACTAAACTGATGGTGAGGGATACTGACCTGAGGGTGAGGGATACTGACCTGAGGGTGAGGGATACTGAACTGAGTATGAGGGATACTGAACTGAGTGTGAGGGATACTGACCTGAGGGTGAGGGATACTAAACTGATGGTGAGGGATACTGACCTGAGGGTGAGGGATACTGAACTGAGTATGAGGGATACTGAACTGAGTGTGAGGGATACTGAACTGAGTGTGAGGGATACTGAACTGAGTGTGAGGGATACTGACCTGATGGTGAGGGATACTGACCTGAGTGTGAGGGATACTGACCTGAGTGTGAGGGATACTGACCTGAGTGTGAGGGATAATGAACTGAGTGTGAGGGATACTGAACTGAGTGTGAGGGATACTGACCTGAGTGTGAGGGATACTGAACTGATGGTGAGGGATACTGAACTGAGTGTGAGGGATACTGACCTGAGTGTGAGGGATACTGAACTGAGTGTGAGGGATACTGAACTGAGTGTGAGGGATACTGACCTGAGTGTGAGGGATACTGACCTGAGGGTGAGGGATACTGACCTGAGGGTGTGGGATACTGACCTGAGTATGAGGGATACTGAATAGAGTGTGAGGGATACTGACCTGAGTATGAGGGATACTAAACTGATGGTGAGGGATACTGAACTGAGTGTGAGGGATACTGACCTGATGGTGAGGGATACTAAACTGAGTGTGAGGGATACTGACCTGAGTGTGAGGGATACTGACCTGATGGTGAGGGATACTGACCTGAGGGTGTGGGATACTGACCTGAGTATGAGGGATACTGAATAGAGTGTGAGGGATACTGACCTGAGTGTGAGGGATACTAAACTGATGGTGAGGGATACTGAACTGAGTGTGAGGGATACTAAACTGAGGGTGAGGGATACTAAACTGAGTGTGAGGGATACTGACCTGAGTGTGAGGAGTACTGAACTGAGTGTGAGGGATACTGAACTGAGTGTGAGGGATACTGATCTGAGTGTGAGGGATACTGAACTGAGTGTGAGGGATACTAAACTGATGGTGAGGGATACTGAACTGATGGTGAGGGATACTGAACTGATGGTGAGGGATACTGACCTGAGGGTGTGGGATACTGACCTGAGTATGAGGGATACTGAATAGAGTGTGAGGGATACTGAACTGAGTGTGAGGGATACTGAACTGAGTGTGAGGGATACTGAACTGAGTGTGAAGGATACTGAACTGAGTGTGAGGGATACTGACCTGAGTGTGAGGGATACTGAACAGAGTGTGAGGGATACTGACCTGAGTGTGAGGGATACTGAACTGAGTGTGAGGGATACTGAACTGAGTGTGATGGATACTGAACTGAGTGTGAACCCTGTAGAGGTGTGTCTAAGTCTTAACAGGTACAGGTGTCTAGCGGAGTTCAAAGACAACTCACTATCTACACACCTTGACAGCTACGCCCGGCAGGCAGATCAGCCAGGTTACCTGTGATACACGTCGGTATTCCATATCCATCCAAGTCTGACGTGGAAACCATCCACGAGAGGCAATGGTGAGCGCTGTTACCTTTAAAGAAGTGTACCAGTTCTGCTAGGGTGTTGCGGACGGGGATGGCAGATGGGCTTAAGCACCTGTCTCTGAATCCAAAGGTTCATATCCAGGGATTGAAAGTTGTTTTTTTGAGACGTTTTGTTTTAATAAGCCTATCCCAAAACCTTAACCCCTTTACCGTCACTGTTCAGAGTTAATGACTTAACATAACCTGTCACACCTGGAAACGTGACGTTTGAAAAACATGAATGAACGTCTAATTCTGACGTGAGACTGTGAGAGCTAGTTGAGGCAGACAGGGGCTCCTCCCATCACACACACACACACACACACACTCCTCATCATCCTCCAGAGATTCCTAAACCGAAGTGACAGGTTGATGAGGTTCCTCCAGCGTGTGTGAGTGTGTGTGTGTGTGTGTGTGTTTGGAGGTGGATCCAAGGCTCCATGACAGGCAAAAGAATCACAGGTGGGAGATTGGCACTTCGTTTGCTCAAAGGGTTGTCGCCTCTTGACCTCTTTTCTTTACGGTGCACTGTAGAACTGCTGTTGACCCATGATGCATTTCACCTCTCTCTCTCTCTCTCTCTCTCTCTCTCTCTCTCTCTCTCTCTCTCTCTCTCTCTCTCTCTCTCTCTCTCTCTCTCACACACACATTGACCAGGCAAACATCTTTTTGAAATGACAACGATGAATCCTGGCTTCATAACTGTAAGATAGTAAATGCAAACACTGTGAAGTAGATGATGAACTTGAGGTCAATCTCATTACAATGAAATATAAAACCATGCGATTATCTATCTCTGTTAGTGATGTCTGAATCATCATCAGAGGAACTCTGTCGTCTATTAGTCAGGTCTGACTCATTTGCATTCTTCACAAAGAGACCATGCCAATCCCAGTTTGTGCATTTGAGTGACATGAAATCATAATGGGCTGTATAAATCATGGTATATTACTGTGATGAAAAACTGTAAATGTGTTTATGGTCAGTGGTGGACTTGAGGCCAATTTCATTCTAAAACCTTGTGGTTAGCTCTGTCATGTGTTAGTGATGTCTGAATCATCATCAGAGGAACTCTGTCGTCTGTTTGTCGGGTCAGGACTCATCAAGTGGTTCTCGCACAGGTTTTTATGTGTTGTCGTGGTGTTGCCAAGGTGTTGCCGTGGTAGCTTTATGGGTTCTGGAATGCTGGAGATTCCAAATAATCTATTCTGCGTAGTGAACATCTTGAAATTCTATTTGACCTCTAAAATATGATGCTCATCAATAATGACATCGTAATGGGCTGTATAAATCATTGTGTATTACTGTGATGAAACTGTAGAATGTGTTAAAATACTCTATAAACTGCTGATGATACAATTGTGGTTCCCAAACTTTTTATAGTCCGGTACCTCTTCAAAACAATCAACCTCCAGCTGCGTACCCCCTCTAGCGCCAAAGGTCAGCGTACTCTCAAATGTTTTTTTTTTTGCCATCATTGTAAGCCTGCCACACACTATACGATACATTTATTAAACATAAGAACGAGTTTTTGTCACAACCCGGCTCGTGGGAAGTGACAAGGAGCTCTTATAGGACCAGGGCACAAATAATAATATAATAATAATCAATAACTTTGCTCTTTATTTTAACCATCTTACATTTAAACCCTTATTTGTTCATAAAAAAAAAATGTGAATACAAATTTGGAATAACTCATTAATGAGAAGGGTGTGCTTGAAAGGATGCACATAACTCTGCAATGTTGTGTTGTATTGGAGAGAGTCTCAGTCTTAAATCATTTTCCACACGCAGTTTGTGCCTGTATTCAGTTTTCATGCTACTGAGGGCCGAGAATCCACTCTCACATAGGTACGTGGTTGCAAAGGGCATCAGCGTCTTAACAGCGCGATTTGCCGATTTGCCAAGGCAGGATTCTCAGCCCAATCCCGAAATCTGGCAGTGGCTTCTGATTAAATTCAATTTTCACAGAAACACTTTGATGAGGCTCTCTTGTTCAGATATCGGTAAGTGGACTTGAGGCAGGGCATGAAAGGGATAATTGTTTGTGTCATCCGTTTCTGGAAAGTACCTGCGCACCCAACTCACTCAGGTGCTTCGCTATATCACATTTGACATTGTCCGTAAGCTTGATTTCATTTGTACACAAAAAAATCATACAATAATGGAAAGACCTGTGTGTTGACCTTGTTAAAACTTCTTCGGGATCAGTGTCCCTTCCAAGGGACGGTTGAGCTAACGTAGGCTAATGCAGTGTCCAAAACATCTTTCAAGCTGTTAGGCATTCCCTTGGCAGCAAGGTGGATGCTGCAGTGTACCCAAGTGGCGTCGGGAGCAACTGCTTGCACGCGCGTTACCACTCCACTATGTCTCCCTGTCATGGCTTTTGCGCCATCAGTACAGATACCAGCACATCTTGACAACAAGTCCATTTGATGTCACAAAGCTATCCAGTACTTAAAAAATATCCTCTTCTGTTGTCCTGGTTTCCAGTGGTTTGCAGAAGAGGATGTCTTCCTTAATTGAGCCCCCGTAAATGTAACGGACATATACCAGGAGCTGTGCAAGGCCTGTTGACTCATGGACATGTGGGCGCCGACAGAGATGGACGCCTCTCTTCGCGCTCTTAGGAAACTATGCAGTATTTCGTATTATTTCTTACATTGTTACCCCAGGAAATCTTAAGTCTTATTACATACAGCCGGGAAGAACTATTGGATATAAGAGCAACATCAACTTCCCAACATTACAACCAGGAATACGACTTTCCCCAAGCAGATCCTCTGTTTGGACCATCACCCAGGACAATGGATCGGATCCCAGTAGGCGACCCAAAACAACGGCGCCACAGAAGGGGCAGACGGAGCGGTCTTCTGGTCAGGCTCCGTAGACGGGAACATCGCTCCCCTCTCCCGAGTATACTACTCGCCAATGTCCAGTCTCTTGACAACAAGGTAGATGAAATTCGAGCAAGGGTTGCCTTCCAGAGAGACATCAGAGATTGTAAAATTCTTTGTTTCACAGAAACATGGCTCACTCGGGATATGTTATCAGAGTTGGTACAGCCACCCGGTTTCTTCCAACAGAAACAAACATCTATCTGGTAAGAAGAAGGGCGGGGGTGCATGCCTTATGATGCATGCCTTACGAGTCGTGGTGTGATCATAACAACATACAGGAACTCCTTTTGTTCACCTGACCTAGAATTCCTTACGATCAAATGCCGACCGCATTATCTACCAAGAGAATTCTCTTAGATTATAGTCACAGCTGTGTATATTCCCCCTCAAGCTGACACATCGACGGCCCTGAATGAACACTGGACACTATGTAAACTGGAAACCACATATCCTGAGGCTGCATTTATTGTAGCTGGGGATTTTAACAAGGCGAATCTGAAAACATGGCTCCCTAAAGTTTATCAGCATATCGAATGCGCGACCCGGTCTGGCAAAACCCTGGATCATTAGCTACTCTAACTTCTGCGATGCATACAAAGCCCTCCCTCGCCCTCCTTTCTGCAAATCTGACCACGACTCCATTTTGTTGCTCCCAGCCTATAGACAGAAACTAAAACAGGAAACGCCGGTGCTCGCGACCGGAAACATGATTGAATACAAACAGTGTAGCTATTCCCTCCGCAAGGCAATCAAACAAGCAAAGTGTCAGTATAGAGACAAAGTAGAGTCGCCATTCAACGGCTCAGACACGAGACGTATGTGGCAGGGTCTACAGTCAATCACGGACTACAAAAAGAAAACCAGCCCCGTCGCGGACAACGATGTCTTGCTCCCAGACAAACTAAACAACTTCTTTGAGGACAATACAGTGCCACTGACACGGCCCGCTACCAAAACCTGCGGGCTCTCCTTCACCGCAGCCAACGTGAGTAAAACATTTAAACGCGTTAACTACTTAGGGAGAAACGACGCGCTAGCGGGCTGCTCCCGACACTACCCGGTGAAATGTAAGGCGCCAAATTCAAAATCCAAAAGTTGAATTATTAAACATTCATCAATATACAAGTGTTGCATAGTCATCAAAAGCTCTGCTTCTTGGCAATATCACAGCGTTGTCAGATTTCAAAAAGGCTTTACGGCGAAAGCACAACATTTTATTGTTTGAGGGTAGCACCCCACATATTTTCCACATTAGCATAAGTTCATATCCAGCGCGGGTCACACAAAACCCATATAAGAGCTAAAATAAATCACTTACCTTTGAAGAACTTCTGCTGAGGGCTTCCCAAGTGTCCAACGAAGACATCCAATGGTTCTTTTGTTAGAAAAAGTCATTTATTATATCCATAAATCTCCGTTTGGTTGGCGCGTTATGTTCAGAAAATCCACCGTCGAGTCACCCATTGAACAGTGAAGAGAATGAGTTCCCAAACCCAAACGTATAGCCCCATTTGAAAATGTGAGAACAAAAAATGACAAAAAAAAAACTATGAGAGAAAAATGGACAAGGAAAGAAAGAAAGTAAGAGAGAGAGAGAGAGAGAGAGAGAGAGAGAGAGAGAGAGAGAGAGAGAGAGAGAGAGAGAGAGAGAGAGAGAGAGAGAGAGAGAGAGAGAGAGAGAGAGAGAGAGAGAGAGAGAGAGAGAGAGAGAGAGAGAGAGAGAGAGAGAGAGAGAGAGAGAGAGAGAGACAGAGAGAGAATAAGAGAAGGAAAGGAAACTGTTGAGTCCATCTGGTGTCAGATAGATGGTAAACCTTTTCCTGACCCTCAGACAAGATGAGTAGAAGAGCACAATGTCCTTGCCAGCAACTGTAAACACACACAAACATCTGACCACACACACACACCCACGTACACACACGCACCCATGTACACACACTCACACACACACACACACACGTACACGCACACATGTACACACACACCCACGTACACACACACATGTTCCTAATCTCAGGGGCTGTGTTTGTTTAAAAGTCTGGTTTATTTGGTGTTCTGAAGTCAACTAAGAGCCTTCCTCTTGGATGAGAGAGGATAAGAGAGAATGAGAGAGAATGAGAGAGGACGAGAGAGGATGAGAGAGAATATGAGAGATAATGAGAGAGAATGAGAGAGGATGAGAGAATGATAGAGGATGAGAGAGGATGAGAGAGGATGAGAGAGGATGAGAGAGAATGAGAGAGAATGAGAGAGAATGAGAGAGGATGAGAGAGGATGAGAGAGGATGAGAGAGAATGAGAGAGAATGAGAGAGGATGAGAGAGGACAAGAGAGGACGAGAGAGGATGAGAGAAAACGAGAGAGGACGAGAGAGGATGAGAGAGAATGAGAGAGGATGAGAGAGGATGAGAGAGAGAATGAGAGAGGATGAGAGAGGATGAGAGAGAATGAGAGATCAAAAGAGGTGATGAGAGAGGATGAGAGAGGATGAGAGAGAATGAGAGAGGATGAGAGAGAATATGAGAGGAATAGAGAGGAATAGAGGACGAGAGAGGATGAGAGAGAATGAGAGAGAATGAGAGAGGATGAGAGAGGATGAGAGAGAATAAGAGAGAATGAGAGAGGATGAGAGAGGATGAGAGAGAATATGAGAGGAATAGAGAGGAATAGAGGACGAGAGAGGATGAGAGAGAATGAGAGAGAATGAGAGAGGATGAGAGAGGATGAGAGATAATGAGAGAGAATGAGAGACGATGAGAGAGGATGAGAGAGAATGGGAGAGGAATAGAGAGGATGAGAGATAATGAGAGAGGATGAGAGAGAATGAGAGAGAGAATGAGAGAGAATGAGAGAGGATGAGAGAGGATGAGAGAGAATGAGATAGGATGAGAGAGAATATGAGAGGAATAGAGGACGAGAGAGGATGAGAGAGAATGAGAAAGAATGAGAGAGGATGAGAGAGGATGAGAGATAATGAGAGAGGATGAGAGAGAATGAGAGAGAGAATGAGAGATAATGAGAGCAAAAGAGGTGATGAGAGAGAATGAGAGAGGATGAGGGAGGATGAGAGAGGATGAGAGAGAATGAGAGATGATGTGAGAGAATGAGAGAGAATGAGAGACGATGAGAGACGATGAGAGAGGATGAGAGAGGATGAGAGAGGAATAGAGAGGACGAGAGAGAAT
>CM059798.1:24801893-24814393 GCA_030435695.1 Brachymystax lenok tsinlingensis
CCGTGTATTGTTATTACGGGTCTCGTCCCGTGTATTGTTATTACGGGTCCCGTGTATTGTTATTACGGGTCTCGTCCCGTGTATTGATATTACGGGTCTTGCCCAGTGTATTGTTATTACGAGTCCCGTGTATTGTTATTACGGGTCCCGTGTATTGTTATTACGGGTCTCGTCCTGTGTATTGTTATTACGGGTCTCGTCCCGTGTATTGTTATTACGGGTCCCGTGTATTGTTATTACGGGTCCCGTGTATTGTTATTACGGGTCTCGTCCTGTGTATTGTTATTATGGGTCCCATGTATTGTTATTACGAGTCCCGTGTATTGTTATTACGGGTCCCGTGTATTGTTATTACGGGTCTCGTCCCGTGTATTTATTAGAGGTTTAACTTCTCTCTTTTGTTTGGGTTACATGCCTGTGTTTTTGTTTTTGTTTTTGTGTACAGCATTCAAAGCTTAGAATCTTGGTAATCTTATTGCGTTATCAGATTTCAAAAAGGCTTTACTGCGAAAGCAGAACATTCGATTATCTGAGGACAGCTCCCCACACAAACATATTATTCAAACCAGCACAGGCGTTACAAAATCAAATATAGGGATAAAATAAATCACTTACCTTTGAAGACCTTCCTCTGTTTGCAATACCAAGGGTCCCAGGAACACAAAGAATTGTTGTTTTGTTTTATGAAGTCCATCATTATATCCCAAAAGGTCAGTTTAGTTGGGGCCATGGAGTTCTGTAATCCAGTTGTTCAACATGCAGACAAAGAAATCCCAAAGGTACCGGTAAAGTTCGTCCAAACAAGTCAAACGATGTTTCTAATTAATCCTCAAGTTGTCTAATATCTAAATAAATTATAATATTTCAGACGGAAAATAGGAAAGAAAAATAATGTGGAGCACGCACCCATTCACGCGCGCCAAACAGTAGTGCCCGTTTCAACAGCCGCTTGGAAGAACTTCAACTTCAAGCCTGAAACCATGTATAAAGACTGTTGACATCTAGTGGAAGCCATAGGCACTGCAATCTGGGAGCTAATTCCCTCTGTAGTCAATAGCAAGTCAATGGAAAAACTGTGACATAAAAAAAATAACATTTTCCGGATGGATTTTCATCAGGTTTTCGCCTGCCATATCAGTTCTGTTATACTCACAGACATTATTTTAAGTTTTAGAAACTTCAGAGTGTTTTCAATCCAACACTATCCAAATATATGCATATCCTAGCTTCTGGGCCTGAGTAACAGGCAAGTCAGACTCTCCGTACATCCGAACACTGGACCCTAGCCCATAGAAGTTAAACAACGTGACATCAGTTATGCAAAGCTCTTAGAGACTTACTAAAAAAGACTCACAGATGCTGCCATCCAACATGTTTTGACTCAGGGGTATGAATACTTATGTAAATGAGATATTTCATTTTCAATCAATTAGAAAAATATCTAAAAACACATTTTCACTTTGTGTAGATAGGATGAACTATCTCTCTCTCTCTCTCTCTCTCTCTCTCTCTCTCTCTCTCTCTCTCTCTCTCTCTCTCTCTCTCTCTCTCTCTCTCTCTCTCTCTCTCTCTCTCTCTCTCTCTCTCTCTCTCTCTCTCTCTCTCTCTCTCTCTCTCTCTCTCTCTCTTTCTCTCTCTCTCTTCTCTCTCTCTCTCTCTCTCTCTCTCTCTCTCTCTCTCTCTCTCTCTCTCTCTCTCTCTCTCTTTCTCTCTCTCTCTCTCTCTCTCTCTCTCTCTCTCTCTCTCTCTCTCTCTCTCTCTCTTTCTCTTTCTCTCTCTACCCACCTATCTTTCTTTCTCTCTCTCTTTCTCTCTGTCTCTCTCTTTGTCTCTTTCCTTCTCTCTCTTTCTTTATATATATATATATATATATATATATATATATATATATATATATATACAGTTGAAGTCGGAAGTTTACATACACTTAGCTTGGAGTCATTAAAACTCGCTTTTAAACCACTCTATAGATTTCTTGTTAACAAACTAGTTTTGGCAAGTCGGTTAGGACATCTACTTCGTGCATGACACAAGTAATTATTCCAACAATTGTTTACAGACAGAAAATGATGTCATGGCTTTAGAAGCTTCTGACAATCCAAGATGCCGTAGCAGTGCAGACTCGTTTTTGTTCGTCCCCTCGTGTACTTTTGTATTTTTCGTCTTTTTGGTATATATTTAAAATTTATTTTCAATCTCTTTTCCATTTTTTATATTAAATATACCTTCCGTTTGTAACCAGGACTGAGACTGCAGTACCTATGGTTTCCACTAGATGTCAACAGTCTATATACAAGTAAACAGAACGAATAGGTACAGGAAATGGTCAAGGTAGCTCAGATGTCAACAAGTTTTCTCGGGCACGAGTCTGGCTGCAGCACACTACTTTATTTTTTTAAGGTATAGGTGACCATCTGAGTGAAATATTATCACTAATATTCATAAAAGGATAGCTAAGGATGCATTTTAACTGGTATTTGATTTGTTTAGGAAAAGTTTATAGGTATATTTGAACGAGTTCTCTTCACGTTTCAATGGGCGATTCGACGTTGGATTTTCTGAACATAAAACGCCAACCAAACGTAGAATTATGGATATAATAAATGACTTTTTCTAACCAAAGGACCATTGGATGTCTTCGTTGGACACCTGGGAAGCCCTCAGCAGAAGTTCTTCAAAAGGTAAGGGATTTGTTTTCGCTGTGAAATGTGTTTTGTGTGAACCGCGATGGTTTATGAATTTATGCTAATGCAGAAATATTGGAGGTGCTACCCTCAAACAATCAAATGTTGTGCTTTCGCCGTAAAGCCTTTTTGAAATCTGACAACGCTGTGATATTGCCAAGAATCAGAGCTTTTGATGACTATGCAACACTTGTATATTGATGAATGTTTAATAATTCAACTTTTGGATTTTGAATTTGGCGCCTTGCATTTCACCTGGTAGTGTCGGGAGTAGCGCCCCACCACTCCCTAAGAAGTTAATTTGAGCCAATTTGCTACGGCAAGAAAATAATCCTGCAGCAACAGGAAATGTGAATTATTATGTAGATTCCAATGAATGGACATGTTTGTAGGGGTTGATACATTTTTCATTAGGGCAAATCAAGTAAGACATTTCAAAGAGGGAGATATGTATACGGTAGCTAAGAAAATGATAAGTATTTGTTGTGTAGGAGCTGTTAGTAGCCTAATAATTTGGTCCCTTTCCCCTTCTTAACCTATCCTACGGTTCTGACTTGGTGTACAGGGAGAATACTATAAGAACGGCCCATGATCTGAATTCTGTCGCTGTACATTTGAAAAGTGCTGAACAAATAGTTATATTGACTACAAAGTCACCATTATTAGTCAGTTGTACAACCAAATGCCTTCAACTGAAATGTGTCTTCCGCATTTAACCCAACCCCTCTGAATCAGAGAGGTGCAGGGGGCTGCCTTAATCGACATCCACGTCTTCAGCACCCGGGGAACAGTGGGTTAACTGCCTTGTTCAGGGGCAGAACGACAGATTTTTACCTTGTCAGCTTGGGGATTTGAACTTGCAACCCTCCAGTTACAAGTCCAACGCTCTAATCACTAGGCTACCTGCCGCCCCTCAGACTACATCCGTCCTAGCTCGCTCATTAATGTCTTAATCGAAATTACGGATTGACTCTCCGCTCATCATTCCGGTATGCCATAGTTTGTACATCTCAATTGTCATTAGAAACCACATTTGTTTAAGCAAGTCAGCCATATCAGCTATGTTTTTTGAAAAGGCAGTAAATGAGGCTGAATGAACTGTTTCGCTGCTAGACAAGGCTCCGCTGATAGCCAGGTGTAGCAGTGGTAAGGATTCACTCCAGGGTGCTGAAAAGAAGACTAACAGTGTGTGGGCACTGTTTGTCACTGTTATAGTACAATTAATGTATTGTTTTGTTGTTGTGTTGTGGTTTTGCATCTGCACACATTCTGGGGAAACGTAGATGCTCAAATCATCACTGCAAACAGGATGCATGTTCCTTCTTTTCACTATTTCAATTAGGTTAGTATTGTGGAGTAACTACAACGTTGTTGATCCATCATCCATTGTTTCCAGGTGTTGAGAGTCTCATTTGTTGCTAGGACTTGGGGTTCCCCATTGTTGCCAGGTCTTGGGAGTCTTCAATGTTGCCAGGACTTGGGAGTCTCCATTGTGTGTGTGAGACTTGTTGTCACCTGCCGACAGAAGAATGCACTGTCTTGGCGATAGCCGCGCCCGTGCTGCCGGGGTAACTGAGAGATGAGACTGACGCCAGGGCCGATCTCAATCTAACCTCGATTGTCGAGGTGCATTGTTAAGACCCAACAGCTGGCTAAAACAAACAGGCAAAACATTAACAACCCGGGAAGGTTATGAAGAGTCAAAACGACCATCTATTTTACCATGCAAGTCAGTTATTTACAATGACGGCCTAGGAACAGTGGGTTAACTGCCTGTTCAGGGGGAGAATGACAGATTTGCACCTTGGGGATTTGAACTAGCAACCTTTTGATTACTAGTCCAACAACCTTAACCACTAGGCTACCCTGCCACCCTCTGTTATTAGCCTTTTCATCTCTCGCTTCCTACTGATTCAAAACTACCAGCCACTTTTCAATCCTGTCACTCACGCACACACACACACACACGCACACGCACACGCGACGCACGCACGGCACGCGACGCGACGCATACGCACGCAACGCGACGCTGCGACGCGCACGCGCACGCGACGCACGCACGCACGCATACACGCGCACGCCTTCACACGCACACACGCACACACGCACACACACGCACACGCACGCACACACACACACTGCATGCGCTTACGCTGCCCAGACACGCACTACTGCCTGTGCGCCTACACGCCTGACACGCCTGCACACGCCACACGCCTGACACGCCAACACGCCCTGCTCGCACCGCCAGACACGCCTGCCCTGCACACACGCACACACACTGCACCTGCACACACGCACACACTGCACACACACACACGCACACCTTTGCACACACGCACACACGCACACACACACACACACATTTCAAAAAGTTAACCGACATTGCGTTTCTCAGTACTAATATAATAGGGTTTGAATTAAGGTGAAAAAGGCACGGGGGAGAGAGATGGAGAGAGAGATGGAGAGAGATGGAGAGAGAGATGGAGAGAGAGATGGAGAGAGAGATGGAGAGAGATGGAGAGAGAGATGGAGAGAGATGGAGAGAGAGATGGAGAGAGAGATGGAGAGAGAAATGGAGAGAGAGATGGAGAGAGATGGAGAGAGAGATGTAGAGAGAGATGGAGAGATTGGGTGAGAAATGGAGAGAGAGATGGAGAGAGAGATGGAGAGAGATGGAGAGAGATGGAGAGAGAGATGGAGAGAGATGGGGTGAGAGATGGAGAGAGAGATGGAAAGATTAGGTGAGAAATGGAGAGAGAGATGGAGAGAGAGATGGAGAGATTAGGTGAGAAATGGAGAGAGAAGGAGAGATTGGGTGAGAAATAGAGAGAGATGGAGAGAGAGATGGAGAGATTAGGTGAGAAATGGAGAGAGAGATGGAGAGATTGGGTGAGAAATGGAGAGAGAGATGGAGTGAGATGGAGAGAGATGGAGAGAGAGATGGAGAGAGATGGAGAGAGATGGAGAGAGAGATGGAGAGAGATGGAGAGAAAGATGGAGAGAGAGATGAGAGAGAGATGGAGAGAGATGGAGAGAGAGATGGAGAGATTGGGTGAGAAATGGAGAGAGAGATGAAGAGATTTGGTGAGAAATGGAGAGAGAGATGGAAAGAGAGATGGGGTGAGAGATGGAGAGAGAGATGGAGAGAGAGATGGAGAGATTGGGTGAGAAATGGAGAGAGAGATGGAGAGAGAGATGGAGAGAGATGGAGAGAGAGATGGAGAGAGAGATGGAGAGAGATGGAGAGAGAGATGGAGAGAGAGATGGAGAGAGAAATGGAGAGAGATGGAGAGAGATGGAGAGAGAGAGAGAGAGATGGAGAGAGATGGAGAGAGAGATGGAGAGAGATGGGGTGAGAGATGGAGAGAGAGATGGAAAGATTAGGTGAGAAATGGAGAGAGAGATGGAGAGAGAGATGGAGAGAGAGATGGAGAGGTTAGGTGAGAAATGGAGAGAGAAGGAGAGATTGGGTGAGAAATAGAGAGAGATGGAGAGAGAGATGGAGAGATTAGGTGAGAAATGGAGAGAGAGATGGAGAGATTGGGTGAGAAATGGAGAGAGAGATGGAGAGAGATGGAGAGAGAGATGGAGAGAGAGATGGAGAGAGATGGAGAGAGATGGAGAGAGAGATGGAGAGAGATGGAGAGAAAGATGGAGAGAGAGATGGAGAGAGAGATGGAGAGAGATGGAGAGAGAGATGGAGAGATTGGGTGAGAAATGGAGAGAGAGATGAAGAGATTTGGTGAGAAATGGAGAGAGAGATGGAAAGAGAGATGGGTTGAGAGATGGAGAGAGAGATGGAGAGAGAGATGGAGAGAGAGATGGGGTGAGAGATGGAGAGAGAGAGATGGAGAGAGAGACAGAGAGAGAGATGGAGAGAGAGATGGAGAGATTGGGTGAGAAATGGAGAGAGAGATGGAGAGAGAAATGGAGAGAGAGATGGAGAGAGAGATGGAGAGAGAGATGGAGAGATTGGGTGAGAAATGGAGAGAGAGATGGAGAGAGAGATGGAGAGAGATGGAGAGAGAGATGGAGAGAGAGATGGAGAGATTGGGTGAGAAATGGAGAGAGAGATGGAGAGAGAGATGGAGAGAGATGGAGAGAGAGATGGAGAGAGATGGAGAGAGAGATGGAGAGAGATGGGGTGAGAGATGGAGAGAGAGATGGAAAGATTAGGTGAGAAATGGAGAGAGAGATGGAGAGAGAGATGGAGAGAGAGATGGAGAGATTAGGTGAGAATTGGAGAGAGAAGGAGAGATTGGGTGAGAAATGGAGAGAGA
Source organism: Brachymystax lenok tsinlingensis (assembly GCA_030435695.1). Classification (NCBI taxonomy): domain Eukaryota; kingdom Metazoa; phylum Chordata; class Actinopteri; order Salmoniformes; family Salmonidae; genus Brachymystax; species Brachymystax lenok. Next base: position 24,808,861 of record CM059798.1, read on the forward strand.
TGGAGAGAGATGGAGAGAGATGGAAAGAGAGATGGAAAGAGAGATGGAGAGAGATGGAGAGAGAGATGGAGAGAGAGATGGAGAGATTGGGTGAGAAATGGAGAGAGATGGAGAGAGAGATGGAGAGATATGGTGAGAAATGGAGAGAGAGATGGAGAGATTGGGTGAGAAATGGAGAGAGAGATGGAGAGAGATGGAGAGAGATGGAGAGAGAGATGGAGAGAGATGGAGAGAGATGGAGAGAGAGATGGAGAGAGAGATGGAGAGAGAGATGGAGAGATTGGGTGAGAAATGGAGAGAGAGATGAAGAGATTTGGTGAGAAATGGAGAGAGAGATGGAAAGAGAGATGGGGTGAGAGATGGAGAGAGAGATGGAGAGAGAGATGGAGAGATTGGGTGAGAAATGGAGAGAGAGATGGAAAGAGAGATGGGGTGAGAGATGGAGAGAGAGATGGAGAGAGAGATGGAGAGATTGGGTGAGAAATGGAGAGAGAGATGGAAAGAGAGATGGGGTGAGAGATGGAGAGAGAGATGGAGAGAGAGATGGAGAGAGAGATGGAGAGATTGGGTGAGAAATGGAGAGAGAGATGGGGTGAGAGAGAGAGAGAGAGAGAGAGAGAGAGAGAGAGAGAGAGAGAGAGAGAGAGAGAGAGAGAGAGATGGGGTGAGAGAGAGATGGGGTGAGAGAGAGAGAGAGATGGAGAGAGAGATGGAGAGAGATGGAGAGAGATGGAGAGAGAGATGGAGAGAGATGGAGAGAGATGGAGAGAGAGATGGAGAGAGATGGAGAGAGATGGAGAGAGATGGAGAGAGAGATGGAGAGAGAGATGGAGAGAGATGGAGAGAGATGGAGAGAGATGGAGAAAGAGATGGAGAGAGAGTTGGAGAGAGATGGAGAGAGATATGAGAGAAAGAGAAGACATTTATTTCGTTCTTTTTGAGGATTTTCTCTCTTTTGTTGTTACTCCAACATCTCATTTGGTCAGTGCTATGTTTTCGGAAGTATATTGTTAAAATATGAGGACTGCACGAATAAAGTTTTATAGATGGAGTTTACAAGAAGTTGCTCAGGTTCAGTGAAATATGAAAACAAACTTAAATAACTTTAGCCTTATTAAACTACATTACTGTTGTTTTACTAGATTCACATCGAAATTATTGAAATATTTTAATAGAAGAATAGAAGACTTGTGGGGGTGAAAACATGCAAACAAAGTTTATTCAGAATTACAGTGAAGAAATGCTTTGTTCTGGTCAGCGCGACCCCACCTAGTGGAACACCCCCCACCCAATGGAACCACCCCCACCCAATGGAACCCCCCCTCCCAATGGAACCCCACAGTTAGTGCATATGTAGTTCATATGTAGGTCACATGTAGTTCATATGTAGTTCATATGCAGTTCACAGTTAGTCTGTTTGTAGTTTATATGTAGTTCATATGTAGTTCACATGCAGTTCACAGTTAGTCTGTTTGTAGTTTATATGTAGTTCATATGTAGTTCACATGTAGTTCGTAAGTAGTTTATATGTAGGTCATATGTAGTTCACAGTTAGTTCATATGTAGCTCATATGCAGTTCAAATGTTGCAAATTTGTAGTTCATATTTTTCTAACAAACAAAATACAACCACAAAACCAAAAGACAATTCCATAATTTTTTTATTAACATCTGCTTTCCTGCTATGCCTTCAGACAAATAATTTAGTCCCCTCTGCTCATACTGAGAAATATCAGTCAGTCCTAAAGCCGTACAAGCCATGACTTCTAACCCAAAGGCATAAACTCAGCAAAAAAGAAACAGCCCTTTTTCAGAACCCTGTCTTTCAGGGTTTTGAAAAAGTACAAATCTAAATAACTTCACAGATCTTGATTGTAAAGGGTTTATACACTATTTCCCATCCTTGTTCAATGAACCATAAACAATTAATTAACATGCACCTGTGGAGTGGTCGTTAAGGCACTAACGGCTTACAGACGGTAGGCAATTAAGGTCACAGTTATGGAAACTTAGTACACTAAAGAAGCCTTTCTACTGACTCTGAAAAACACACTAATAGAAAGATGCCCAGGGTCCCTGCTCATCTGTGTGAATGTGTCTTAGGCATGCTGCAAGGATGCATGAGGACTGCAGATGTGACCAGGGCAATAAATTGCAATGTCCGTACTGTGAGATGCCTAAGACAGCGCTACAGGGAGACAGGATGGACAGCTGATCGTCCTCGCAGTGGCAGACCACGTGTAACAGACCACGTGTAACAGTGATGTTCGGTACATCCGAACATCACACCTGCGGACAGGTACAGGATGGCAACAACAACTGCCCGAGTTACACCAGGAACGCACAATCCCTCCAGCAGTGCTCAGACTGTCCGCAGTAGGCTGAGAGAGGCTGGACTGAGGGCTTGTAGGCCTGTTGTAAGGCAGGTCCTCACCAGACATCACCGGCAACAACGTCGCCTATGGGCACAATCCCACCGTAGCTGGACTAGACAGGACTGGCAAAAAGTGCTCTTCACTGACAAGTCGCGGTTTTGTCTCACAAGGGGTGATGGTCGGATTTGAGTTTATTGTTGAAGGAATGAGCGTTACACCGAAGCCTGTACTCTGGAGCGGGATCAATTTGGTTGGTGGAGGGTCCGTTATGGTCTGGGGCGGTGTGTCACAGCATCATCGGACTGAGCTTGTTGTCATTGCAGGCAATCTCAACGCTGTGCGTTACAGGGAAGACATCCTCCTCCCTCATGTGGTACCCTTCCTGCAGGCTCATCCTGACATGACCCTCCAGCATGACAATGCCACCAGCCATACTGCTCGTTCTGTGTGTGATTTCCTGCAAGACAGGAATGTCAGTGTTCTGCCATGGCCAGCAAAGAGCCCGGATATCAATCCCATTGAGCATGTTTGGGACCTGTTGGAACAGAGGGTGAGGGCTAGGGCCATGCCCCCAGGAAATGTCCGGGAACTGGCAGGTGCCTTGGTGGAAGAGTGGGGTAACATCTCACAGCAAGAACTGGCAAATCTGGTGCAGTCCATGAGGAGGAGAAGCACTGCAGTACTTAATGCAGCTGGTGGCCACACCAGATACTGACTGTTAATTTTGATTTTGACCCCCCCCTTTGTTCAGGGACACATTTTTCAATTTCTGTTAGTCACATGTCTGTGGAACTTGTTCAGTTTATGTCTCAGTTGTTGAATCTTGTTATGTTCATACAAATATTTACACACGTCGAGTTCGCTGGGGAAAAAAACACACAGTTGACGTTTCTTTTTTTGCGGAGTTTATTAGTCAGATTTATATCCATGACTTCCAGCAAATGTCTACAACTCCAACTTAGTTTTCCCATGATATATATACACTTCACAAGCAATACAAACAGAATCAGTCCTTCAACACAGATAATACGAATACAAGCAAGAGGTAGAATGTGGTGAAAATAAATATTGAAAATGTGACAAAAGTACGAAGTAATGACACAGTAAGGATGAATGAAGTGACTGTGGGGTGGAGTCCCAGAATGAGGCTGCTCCTCAGAATAGACTGTGGGGTGCAGTCTCAGAAGACCCTGCTGGAACTAAACGATTGTCATGATCTATGAAAGCGTATGTCAGTGGATCATATTGAAACCGAGGTTTTTGAGTTGACTGGGGTAAGGGGTAAAGGGTTTGGGACAGGGGGGTAAAGAGTTAATGATGCAAGAGGAGGCGGGGAGAGAGGAGGAGGGGAGAGGGAAGGAGAGGAGGAGGGAAGGAGAGGAGGAGGGAAGGAGAGGGAGGAGAGGGAAGGAGAGGAGGAGGGAAGGAGAGGAGGAAGGGGGAGAGGGAAGGAGAGGAGGAGGGAAGGAGAGGAGGAAGGAAGGAGAGGAGAGAGGAGGAGGGGAGAGGGAAGGAGAGGAGGAGGGGAAGGAGAGGAGGAGGGGAGAGGGAAGGAGAGGAGGAGGGAGAGGGAAGGAGAGGAGGAGGGAGAGGAGAGAGGAGGAGGGAGAGAGGGAGGAGGAGAGGAGGAGAGGAGGAGAGGAGAGGAGGAGAGGGAAGGAGAGGAGGAGGAGAGGGAAGGAGAGGAGGAGGGGAAGGAGAGGAGGGAGGGGAGATGGAAGGAGAGAGAGGAGGAGGAAGGAGAGGGAGGAGGGGAGAGGGAAGGAGAGGAGGAGGGGAGGAGAGAGAGAGGAGGAGGGGAGAGGGAAGGAGAGGAGGAGGGAAGGAGAGGGAGGAGGAAGGGAGAGGGGAAGGAGAGGAGGAGGGAGGAGGAGGAGGGAAGAGGGAAGGAAGGAGAGGAGGTGGGAGAGAGTGAAGAGGAGAGGAGGAGGAGGAGGAGAGAGAGGAGGGAGGGAGAGGGGAAGGAGAGGAGAGGAGAGGAGGAGGAGAGAGGGAAGGGAGAGGAGGAGAGGGAAGAGGAGAGGAGAGTGGGGAGAGTGAAGAGGAGGAGAGGAGGAGGGAGAGAGGAGGAGGAGGGAGAGGGAAGGAGAGAGGAGGAGGGAAGGAGAGGGAGGAAGGGGAGAGAGGGAGAGGAGAGAGGAGGAGGGGAGGAGAGGGGAGGGGAGAGGGAGGGGGAGGGAGAGAGGGGAGAGGAGAGGAGGGAAGGAGAGGGAGAAGGGAGGGAGAGGAGAAGGGAAGGAGAGGAGGAGGGAAGGAGAGGAGGAGGGAAGGAGAGGAGGAGGGGAGAGGGAAGGAGAGGAGGAGGGAAGGAGAGGAGGAGGGAAGGAGAGGAGGAAGGGGAGAGGGAAGGAGAGTAGGAGGTAAAGATGGGGTTATGTTGTTTGAGGGTGAGTTTAGGGTTCAAGGGAAAAAGTGGCAGGACAGGGAGAGGACAAAGAGGAGAAAAGAGCAAGGTGAGGTGGGGAGAGAATGAGTTTCCATAGTAGGGTTAGGCTTAGCTGATGTTATGGGGTGTGAAGGTAAGTTTATGGCTACAAGGGGTGAAGGCAGACTGTATGGTAGGGTGCTGGAAGGAGCAGGGTGAGGAAAGACTTAGGGAGAGAACTAGTTTCCGTAGTACGGTTAGGCTCAGGAACACAGAGGGTTATGACAGGACACCGTGGGGTACAGAGAAGAGGGGTCATCTGAGCAAGAGAAAGGGGGAGTGTTAGGTCAGAGGGCAGAGGGCAGAGGTAGAGGGCAGAGGCTATGAGGTAACTGAGAAGCACTTAGTCTGTGGATGAAAGGTGCTGAATCGATTGCCTAATTGACTAATCTTCATGAACCAATGTATTACTTACAAATGAATTGGCTGATTAATTGGCCAATTAATTGAATGATTAACTAAAAAATTAATTTATTGTTTACATAATGTTTATATTAAGCCTATGTCATATATCTCGCTCGAATGAGTGTTTATTGTTGGCACTGGCTCTTGATAGACCAATCAAAATCAGCACTGGCTCTTGATAGACCAATCAAAATCAGCACTGGCTCTTGATAGACCAGTCAAAATCAGCATCGGCTCTTGATAGACCAATCGAAATCAGCACCGGCTCTTGATAACCCAATCGAAATCAGCACCGGCTCTTGATAGACCAATCGAAATCAGCACCGGCT
>CM059798.1:24824393-24836893 GCA_030435695.1 Brachymystax lenok tsinlingensis
TCTCTGTATTAGATAGTGGTTGGTACTAGGGGAGGTGTTGTCTCTGTATTAGATAGTGGTTGGTACTAGGGAGGTGTTGTCTCTGTATTAGATAGTGGTTGGTACTAGGGGAGGTGTTGTCTCTGTATTAGATAGTGGTTGGTACTAGGGAGGTGTTGTCTCTGTATTAGATAGTGGTTGGTACTAGGGAGGTGTTGTCTCTGTATTAGATAGTGGTTGGTACTAGGGGAGGCGTTGTCTCTGTATTAGATAGTGGTTGGTACTAGGGGAGGTGTTGTCTCTGTATTAGATAGTGGTTGGTAAATATTGATCCCAAATGGCACCCTAGACCCTTTGTACCCTGGTCAAAAGTAGTGTACTAAATAGGGAATAGGGTGCCAACCCTGGTCAAAAGTAGTGCACTAAATAGGGAATAGGGTGCCAACACTGGTCAAAAGTAGTGTGCTAAATAGGGAATAGGGTGCCAACCCTGGTCAAAAGTAGTGTACTAAATAGGGAATAGGGTGCCAACACTGGTCAAAAGTAGTGCACTAAATAGGGACTAGGGTGCCATTTGGGATACACATTTATCTGCTGTTTTCAACAACAATCCATTACATGGAATGGAGCCCCATTCACCGTAGAGATCAGGGTTAAGGCACTACAGAAGGAATAGGGAGCCATTCGGGAAGTGAACCAAGGAGGGAGTATGAATGAAAACACGATCCTGAGAATGTGTGTGTGTGTGTGTGTGTGTGTGTGTGTGTGTGTGTGTGTGTGTGTGTGTGTGTGTGTGTGTGTGTGTGTGTGTGTGTGTGTGTGTGTGTGTGTGTGTGTGTGTGTGTGTGTGTGTGCGTGTGGGTGTGTGGGTGTTTGTGTGGGTGTGTGCTTTCATGCGCTCGTGCATTCGGGGGACACACATGAACCGGAGATTTTGGATCGTGAGGGATGAACTGATGGGAAATGAAACCAAGTTGTATTCTTCAGACACACAAACAATTATACGCTTTGGAAGTGCAGAGGAGACACATTTTATTTATTATCTCCCACTCTCTTCCTCTCTCTCTTAATCTCTTCCTCTCTTCCTCTCTCTTCATCTCTCGTATTCTATTCCTCCCTCTCTCTCTCTCTCTCTCTCTCTCTCTCTCTCTCTCTCTCTCTCTCTCTCTCTCTCTCTCTCTCTCTCTCTCTCTCTCTCTCTCTCTCTCTCTCTCTGTCTCTTCCTCTTGTGTTTTATCAGTGAGTGTTTTAGAAAGCTTATATACTGACATAAGGGTTGGCAACAGATGTGCTGTTCTTAACTCCCTACAGTTAGTGGTGTGTGTTTTACAGCGGGTGTACATGCATTGTATATGTGTGTGTGTGTGTGTGTGTGTGTCTGCATACACACACACCAGAGATGGATGGACCTTGGATATTCCTTCTCCTCTGACCTGGTAAAGACTGGTCGTAGAGGGTTGGGGAGGTGATTCAAGTAATTAATGTAATCGACACCAGTAGAAAATGAGTTAGACCCTCTGCTGTCCCTACAAGGAGTTAGACCCTCTGCTGTAACTACAAGGAGTTAGACCATCTGCTGTAACTACAAGGAGTTAGACCATCTGCTGTCCCTACAAGGAGTTAGACCCTCTGCTGTCCCTACAAGGAGTTAGACCCTCTGCTGTCCCTACAAGGAGTTAGACCCTCTGCTGTCCCTACAAGGAGTTAGACCCTCTGCTGTACCTACAAGGAGTTAGACCCTCTGCTGTATCTACAAGGAGTTAGACCCTCTGCTGTCCCTACAAGGAGTTAGACCCTCTGCTGAACCTACGTTTCTATAGAAAAACTGGTCTCACTATTCACAAAGAAATGTACAATAACCACATCTTACATTATAAGGACTCTGTTGCTAGCACCAAAACCCACTATTACTGCAGTATAATCATTGCTAATAAAGGAAACTCCAAGTCACTGTTTTCCCTACTTAACAATATCACCCAACCCCAGAACTTTCTCCCCCCTCACTTGTATACAACCTCCTTCTGCAACTCCATTATGTCATTTTTTACTGAATAAATCCCAAACATCCACCAGCACCTTGGATCTATCCCTCACCTCAGCATCTCAGTCGACTTTCACCCATCCACACATTCATTTTCTTCCTTCCAGCTACCCGCTATTTCAGAAATCACAGAACTTATCAGGAAATCCAAGCCTTCCACTTGTCAACTTGACCCCTTTCCCACACAACTTGTTAAAGCCTGCCTTTCCTCCCTGGTTCCCCTCATTTCTGCTATCATCCATTCCTCTCTCACTACTGGAACTGTTCCTACATCTTTCAAAACTGCTGCTATTACCCCAATTTTGAAAAAAATTGGTGTGGATCCCTCCGACTTCGACAACTTCCGTCCTGTATCCAATTTACCATTCATTTCCAAAATTCTTGAAAAAACAGTTTCCTCTCAACTCCATTCTCATCTATCCCACAATAACTTGTATGAACAGTTCCAGTCCGGTTTCCGTCCACTTCATAGCACCGAAACAGCACTTATCAAAATCACCAATGACCTCCTTATGGCAGCTGATTCAGGACATCTTACCATCCTCATCCTCCTCGATCTGAGTGCAGCCTTTGATACCATCAGTCACACCGTCCTCCTCAACAGGTTAACTTCCATCGGCATTAACCACACTCTGTTAGACTGGTTCACATCTTATCTCTCAGTTCATTCAACTTAAATCTTTTAAATCCAGTCCCTCCGCCGTCACTTCTGGTGTGCCCCAGGGCTGTGTCCTGGGGCCCCTACATTTCATAATTTATCTCCTGCCCCTGGGCAATATCTTCCGCAAATTCAATATTCAATTCCACTGTTATGCTGATGACACCCAGCTCTACTTTTCGACCAAACTCTCGTCCACTCTCCCGCTCACCTCCCTTACTGACTGCATCTCGGAAATAAAAACCCGTTTTTCCCAAAACTTCCTCAAATTAAACAGTAATAAAACTGAGGTTCTCCTTATTGGCACTAAATCTACTTTATCCAAAACCGACAGTTTGTCTCTTAATATTGATAACTCCTCCGTTTCACCCTCCCCACAGGTTAAGAGTCTGCGTGTCATCCTTGACAGCACATTATCTTTTCAATCGCACATTAATAACATTACACGGTCTGCCTATTTCCATCTACGAAACATCAATCGACTCCGTCCCTCCCTTACCCCCCATACTGCCGCCGTCCTTGTCCACAGTCTCGTCACTTCCCGTTGGGACTACTGCAACTCTCTCCTTTTTGGCCTCCCTCATAAATCCCTCCATAAACTTCAAATGGTCCAGAATTCAGTTGCCCGCATCATTACTTCGAACCCCTCCATTCATCACATCACTCCTGTTCTCCAACAGCTTCACTGGCTCCCGGTCCAGTTCCGTATCCAATTCAAAGTCCTTCTGTTACCATTCAAGTCCATCCATAAACTCGCCCCCCCTTATTTGTCTGATCTCCTCCAGGGTCCAACTTCCACCCGCTCCCTTAGATCCTCTTCCTCCATACACCTGTCTGTCTCCCCCGCCTGTCTCACCACTATGGGGAGCAGAGCAATCAGCCGCTCTGCTCCCCGTCTCTGGAACTCATTACCATCCCAACTCAGAAACATCGATTCATTTTCCCATTTCAAATCACAACTCAAAACACACCTGTTTAAAACTGCCTATCTCACTTGACGTCAATTGCTCTGCTTCTTTTGTCGTTTTTAATGCTGTTCTATGCTTTTAAATGTTTTCCTGTACGGTGTCCTTGAGTGTCGAGAAAGGCGCCTTAAATAAAATGTATTATTATTATTATTATTATTACAAGGAGTTAGACCCTCTGCTGTCCCTACAAGGAGTTAGACCCTCTGCTGTACCTACAAGGAGTTAGACCCTCTGCTGTACCTACAAGGAGTTAGACCCTCTGCAGTACCTACAAGGAGTTAGACCCTCTGCTGTCCCTACAAGGAGTTAGACCCTCTGCTGTCCCTACAAGGAGTTAGACCCTCTGCTGTAACTACAAGGAGTTAGACCCTCTGCAGTACCTACAAGGAGTTAGACCCTCTGCTGTCCCTACAAGGAGTTAGACCCTCTGCTGTAACTACAAGGAGTTAGACCCTCTGCAGTACCTACAAGGAGTTAGACCCTCTGCTGTCCCTACAAGGAGTTAGAGCCTCTGCTGTACCTACAAGGAGTTAGACCCTCTGCTGTCCCTACAAGGAGTTAGACCCTCTGCTGTCCCTACAAGGAGTTAGACCCTCTGCTGTCCCTACAAGGAGTTAGACCCTCTGCTGTACCTACAAGGAGTTAGACCCTCTGCTGTACCTACAAGGAGTTAGACCCTCTGCAGTACCTACAAGGAGTTAGACCCTCTGCAGTACCTACAAGGAGTTAGACCCTCTGCAGTACCTACAAGGAGTTAGACCCTCTGCAGTACCTACAAGGAGTTAGACCCTCTGCTGTACCTGCAAGGAGTTAGACCCTCAAGAGTACCTATGTGTAGTGTGTCTGTAGCCTGTGAGGAAATTAGAACTTATTTCCAGCGCTGGACAGACAGACATACACAACTGTTCAACATTAGACCTAGCAACAGATGCTGGTGTGTCTTCTCCTCCCCTCTCCTGTCCTCTGATCTTCTGTCCTGTCCTCTCTTTCTCTCCTCCCCTGTCCTCTACGGTACTTTTCTGTCCTCTCCTTTTCTGTCCTCTCCTGTCCTCTACTCTCCTGCCCTATCCGTTCATCCTTTCCTCATCTTTCCTGTCCTCACCTCTATCAATAAATCAATCAAATCAAATGTATTTATCAAGTCCTTTTTACATCAGCCGATGCCACAAAGTGCTATACAGAAACCCAGCATAAAACCCCAAACAGCAAGCAATGCAGATGTAGAAGCACGGTGGCTAGGAAAAACAGAAAGGCAGGCACCTAGGAAGAAACCTGCAGAGGAACAAGGCTCTGAGGGGTGGCCAGTCCTCTAATGGCTGTGCAGGGTGGAGTTTATAAGAGTACATGGCCGTTAAGGCCAGATTGTACTTCAAGGTGTTCAAATGTTCATAGATGACCAGCAGTCTGGTGAAACAGGTCAGAGTTCCACTCCAGTGTTTCACCTTCACACTCCTGGGCCAGACTACATTCAATCATAGGACCTACTGAAGAGATGAGTCTTCAATAAAGACTTAAAGGTTTAGACCGAGTCTGCGTCTCTCACATGGATAGGCAGACCATTCCATAAAAATGGAGCTCTATAGGAGAAAGCCCTGCCTCCAGCTGTTTGCTTAGAAATTCTAGGGACAGTAAGGAGGCCTGCGTCTTGTGACCGTAGCGTACGTGTAGGTATGTACGGCAGGACCAAAATCCGAGAGATATGTAGGAGCAAGCCCATGTAATGCTTTGTAGGTTAGCAGTCTCTAAACTATTGTCTGGGGAAAAATGGACCCAAAGCTGTTATAGGGGTCTGTGTCGTCCTCCCTCGGCTAACCTTTGTCTGGGGAAAAATGGACCCATAACTGTTATAGGGTCTGACGTCCTCCCTCGGCTAACCTTTGTCTGGGGAAAAATGTACCCAAAGCTGTTATAGGAATCTGACGCCCTCCCTCGGCTAACCTTTGTTCACTCGTTAACTGGCTTGTTGTCTTCTTTTACTAAATCAAAAGTTATTATCCTGGGTGACTTAAATTAGGATTGGGAAATGCAGGCTTCAGGCAATCTAAAAGACATGAGTAATGATCTAAACCTAACCCAGCTGGTGACTAAGTCTACACGGCCCAACCCTAAATATCATTCAAAGTCAACTCTGATTGATCTTATTCTAACAAATACACCAGAGGAATATTTTTTGTTGGCCCCAAGACTTTAGGGACCATTTCCCAGTTGTTTGTGTTAGAGTTGTGAGAATACAAAAATCTAAGCCTTGTGACATCATAAAGGGGATCTTTCAAAACTACTTACATGATTTTTATCTCTGCTATTCCTTAACCTGCTTTTTCAGCCATTTTGCAGATGCCGTCAATACTATTGTGGATAATTATGCTTCTTTTGAAAACAGTAAAGGTTAAAAAGGTAGATTGAATGCCTGGAACACTACAGAATAATCTGAAGTCATTCATAAAAGAGATGATGCTTGGCTCAAGGCCAAGAACACAGGCTTAGGCTTGGACTGGCAAGCTTTTAATCAACTGAGGAATCACATGTAAGACAAATCATGAAGGCTAAATCTGGTAACTGTGTCACTGCTCTTTCAGATTGAAATGAGAACCTGGCTAAATTCTGGAAAATTGTCAAATCCCTGAACGGTTCTACTTCCTCCTCTCAGTCACAACAAATTAATTCAGACACGAGAAATAATATTTCTATGTAGCCAGCCTTGCGCACGAGAAAACATGTTGACATCTGAGCTACCTTGGCCAATTCCTGTACCTATTCTTCCTGTTTCCTCCAATCTCTCTGAGGCTTTATATATAGATTGTTGACATCTAGTGGAAGCCATAGGTACTGAAATCTCAGAGCTGCTTGCCATAGAACTCATTAGGGAGACTGTCACAGAGAGCCAATGTGACAAACAACAGTAATTCCGGATAGATTCTTCTCGGGTTTTCGCCTGCTATTTCTGTTCTGTGACACTCACAGACATAATGTTAACACTTTTAGAACCTTCAGAGTGTTTCCTATCCAATAGTACTAATGATGTGCATATCCTAGTTTCTGGGCCTGAGTGGCAGGCCTTTTACTTTGGGCACGCCAGACTCTCCAAAACCGACACCTCAGCTGCCGCTACCTAAGAAGTTAAGGTCAAGGTCATTAACTCAGAAATTGTTTTGGTCATTAACTCTGAAATGGTTAAGGTAAGGCATTAACTCGGAATGGTTAAGGTTAGGCATTAACTCTGAATGGTTAAGGTTAGGCATTAACTCTGAATGGTTAAGGTTAGGCATTAACTCTGAATGGTTAAGGTTAGGCATTAACTCTGAATGGTTAAGGTTAGGCATTAACTCTGAATGGTTAAGGTTAGGCATTAACCCATAATGGTTAAGGTTAGGCATTAACTCTGAATGGTTAAGGTTAGGCATTAACTCTGAATGGTTAAGGTTAGGCATTAACTCTGAATGGTTAAGGTTAGGCATTAACTCTGAATGGTTAAGGTTAGGCATTAACTCGGAATGGTTAAGGTTAGGCATTAACTCTGAATGGTTAAGGTTAGGCATTAACCGATAATGGTTAAGGTTAGGCAGTAACTCTGAATGGTTAAGGTTAGGCATTAACTCTGAATGGTTAAGGTAAAGGTTAAGCTTTGCGATAGGCTTAAAATAAAAATCACCGTTGCCCCTAGTGGCCGGTTTTCATGTTATCTCCAGACGTCCTCAGACATGGATGGACGTTGAATGCTGACTTGTATCACGGGTGACCTGGCTGTTTCATCCTATCCTACACTTAAAATGCCCTTGCCTAAATATTGCGTCTGAAGGCCGAGCTTGCAACTCAGCTATCCTCACCTCAAGACGACAGTACTCCTGTATATTACGGTGACTGCAATGAGAAGGCATCATGTTACTGAGGTCCTGCAGTTTCATGTCCAGATAAAGTTTCCGGGGGTGAAAAAGGTGAATCCAAAAAGTTGTGTGAAGACAAAAAACTAAGACTTTGGGTAAACTTGTTCATTAGAGAGTTTCATTAGACAGTTTATTAAAAGTAAAAACATTTGGCAGGTAGACAGGAAGCAACAAACACCACAGTGGCAGAGATAACGCGGAAACGTGACAGAAGTAACATTCTGTGATTCCAGTTGATGGTGTGTCGTCTCCTCTCCTGTCCTCTTCTCTCCTCTCCTCTCCTGTCCTCCCCTCTCCTGTCCACTTCTCTCCTGTCCTCCCCTCCCCTCTCCTCTCCTGTCTTCTTCTCTCCTGTCCTCCCCTCTCCTCTCATGTCCTCTCCTGTCCTCCCCTCTCGTCTCCTCTACTGTCCACTTCTCTCCTATCCTCCCCTCTCCTCTCATGTCCTCTCCTGTCCTCTCCTCTCATGTCCTCTCCTGTCCTCCCCTCTCGTCTCCTCTACTGTCCACTTCTCTCCTATCCTCCCCTCTCCTCTCATGTCCTCTCCTGTCCTCTCCTCTCATGTCCTCTCCTGTCCTCCCCTCTCTTCTCCTCTACTGTCCACTTCTCTCATGTCCTCTCCCCTCCAGTCCTCTCATTTCCTCTTCAAATCAAATCAAATTGTATTTGTCACATGCGCCGTGTGACATGCACCTTTCCCGTCCTCTCCTGTCCACTCCTAATCATTGATCTCTATGTCTGCTACTGTCCTTTCACTGAAAATAGTTACAAGTTAATGTACCAGAGTGGTGTGTTTGCAGATTGTGTGTTCCTGTCTGTGTATGTGTGTGTTCACGGTTCTCTGCCCTCCTAGCGACCCATTACACTGGCCCTGTTTTGCTCCAGTGTCGGGTCGCCAACTGGCTCACGGAGGCATGGCAAGCCACACACACACATGCAGTCTCACACACACACACATGCAGTCTCACACACACACACACACATGCAGTGTCACACACACACACACACACACACATGCAGTCTCACACACACAATCTGTGCCACACACACCCACAGATCAATAGAATACTTCACCAGTCGTGAATGAACCAGGATATGAATCCTCACTAGGATGGACCAGGATATGAGTCCTCAGTTTGATGGATCAGGATATGAGTCCTCACTAGGATGGACCAGGATATGAGTCCTCACTAGGATGGACCAGGATATGAATCCTCACTAGGATGGACCAGGATATGAGTCCTCACTAGGATGGACCAGGATATGAGTCCTCACTAGGATGGACCAGGATATGAGTCCTCAGTTCGATGGATCAGGATATGAGTCCTCACTATGCTGGTCCAGGATATGAGTCCTCTGTAGGAAGGACCAGGATTTGAGTCCTTTGTAGGATGGACCAGGATATGAGTCCTCACCAAGATGGACAAGGATATGAGTCCTCAGTAGCGTGGACCAGGATTTGAGTCCTCACTAGGATGGACCAGGATACGAGTCCTCAGTTGGATGGACCAGGATATGACTCCTCACTAGGATGGATCAGGATATGAGTCCTCACTAGGATGGACCAGGATATGAGTCCTCACTAGGATGGACCAGGATATGAGTCCTCAGTTCGATGGTACAGGATATGAGTCCTCACTATGATGGACCAGGATATGAGTCCTCTGTAGGAAGGACCAGGATTTGAGTCCTCTGTAGGATGGACCAGGATATGAGTCCTCACCAAGATGGACAAGGATATGAGTCCTCACTAGGATGGACCAGGATTTGAGTCCTCACTAGGATGGACCAGGATACGAGTCCTCAGTTGGATGGACCAGGATATGACTCCTCACTAGGATGGACCAGGATTTGAGTCCTCTGTAGGATGGACCAGGATTTGAGTCATCAGTAGCGTGGACCAAGATGTGAGTCCTCTGTAGGATGGACCAGGATATGAGTCCTCACTAGGATGGACCAGGATATGAGTCCTCAGTAGTGGAGTTCAGACTGGCAGAGTGTGTTAAAATTGAAGCGTATTAAGTCTAATAGAAGTGATGTCTGATCCGCTTTTATAAATTGAATGTCTCCCCTCGTTAGCGCACAGTCTGTCACAGTCCCTCCCTCCATCCTTCTACAGTCTGTCACAGTCCCTCCCTCCCTCAGCCTCCCTCCCTCCTTCTACAGTCTGTCACAGTCCCTCCCTCCCTCAGCCTCCTTCCCTCCTTCTACAGTCTGTCACAGTCCCTCCCTCCCTCAGCCTCCCTCCCTCCTTCTGCAGTCTATCACAATCCCTCCCTCAATGGACTCTATGGACTCTAGGGTCTCTAGGGACTATATGGGCTCTATGGACTCTATGGGCTCTAGGGGCTCTAGGGGCTCTTGGGGCTCTATGGACTCTAGGGATTAAATGGGCTATATGGGCTCTATGGGCTCTATGGACTCTATGTACTCTAGGGACTCTATGGACTCTAGGGACTCTAGGGATTCAAGGGGCTCTATGGACTCTAGGGGCTCTATGGACTCTGTGGACTCTAGGGGCGCTAGGGGCTCTATGGACTCTAGGGGCTCTATGGACTATGGACTCAAGGGGCTCTATGGACTCTAGGGGCTCTATGGACTATATGGGCTATCTGGATTCTATGGACTCTATGGACTCTATGGACTCTAGGGGCTCTATGGACTCTAGGGGCTCTATGTACTCTATGGACTCTAGGGGCTCTATGGACTCTAGGGGCTCTATGGACTCTGTGGACTATGGACTCAAGGGGCTCTATGGAGTCTAGGGTGAAATGGACTCTAGGGGCTCTATGGACTCTAGGGACTCTATGGACTCTGTGGACTCTAGGGGTTCTATGGACTCTATGGACTCTAGAGGCTCTAGGGGCTCTATGGTCTCTAGGGGCTCTTTGGACTCTAGCGGCTCAATGGACTCTATGGGCTCTATGGACTCTATGGACTATTGTCTCTAGGGGCTCTATGGACTCTAGGGGCTCTGTGGGCTTTAGGGGCTCTGTGGACTCTAGGGGCTCTATGGACTCTATGGGCTCTATGGACTCTATGGACTATTGTCTCTAGGGGCTCTATGGACTCTAGGGGCTCTATGGACTATAGGGGCTCTAGGGGCTCTAGGGACTCTAGGGATTTTATGGGCTCTATGGACTCTATGGACTCTATGGACTCTATAGACTCTATGGACTCTAGGGGCTCTAGGGGCTCTATGGACACTAGGTACTCTACGGTCTCTAGGGACTCTACGGTCTCTAGGGGCTCTATGGACTCTAGGGGCTCTATGGACTCTATGGGCTATATGAATTATATGGGCTCTATGGACTCTACTGGCTCTATTGACTCTAGGGGCTCTACGGTCTCTAGGGACTCTACGGTCTCTAGGGGGTCTATGGACTCTAGGGGCTCTATGGACTCTATGGGCTATATGAATTCTTTGGACTCTATGGACTCTAGGGGCTCTATTGACTCTAGGGACTCTATGGACTCTAGGGACTCTAGGGGCTCTATGGACTCTAGGGGTTCTATGGACTCTGTGGACTATGGACTCTATGGGCTCTATGGAGTCTAGGGGCTCTATGAACTCTAGGGGCTCTATGGACTCTATGGACTCTATGGACTCTGTGGACTCTAGCGGCTCTAGGGTCTCTGTGGGCTCTAGGGGCACTATGGACTCTAGGGGCTCTATTGACTCTAGGGGCTCTATTGACTCTAGGGGCACTATGGACTCTATGGACTCTATGGACTCTAGGGGCTCTATGGACTCTAGGGGCACTATGGACTCTATGGGCTCTATGGACTCTAGGGCCTCTATGGACTCTAGGTGCTCGTGTCCAAAGTAGTGCACTATAAAGAAAATGGTGCATTTGGGACGCGGTCTGTCTTTCCTCCTTCCTTTAATTGTTACGTTCCCTCGTTCCGCCTCGCTAACACAAGTGTGGATTTCTGTAAAGTACGGAAAACTGAGACAGAGCCACATTGGATTATACGAGGGATCGAGAGATTCTGTGTGTGTGTATGTGTCTGTGTGTGCACGCGCACGTGCGTGTGTGTGTGTGTTTGGGTGTGTGTGTGTGGGTGTGTGTGTGAATGTGGTCAGACAGGGTGTTCTGGAAGAAGAGATCGGTTAGTTCGTGTTTCATTATCTACCAGTGTCTCAAAAGGTTTCGGCTGAAATGCTACTATAATCCCTATGTAGTTCACTAGGACCCATTAGGCTGTGGTCGAAAGTAGTATACTATATAGGGAAGAGGGTGCCATTTGGGACACAGTTTATGTCCAGGAGGATCCAGAGTGAAGGAGACCTCCAGAGGAGAAAAAGAAGAAAGCAGATTTACAGATAGAGAGAGGAAGAGGAGAAAGAGGAGGAAAACAGGAAGAGTAGGAGGATGAGGAGAAAAGGAGGAAGAGGAGAGGAGGAGGAGAGGAGGAGGAGGAAGAGAAGAAGAGGAGGAGGAGAGGAGGAGGGGAGGAAGAAGAGTAGGAGGAGGAGAGAAGGAGGAAGAAGAGGAGGAAGAGGAGGAGGAGGAGGAGGAGGAGGAGGAGGAGGAGGAGGAGGAGGAGGAGGAGGAGGAGGAGGAAGAGGAGGAGGAGGAGAGGAGGAGGGGAGGAAGAAGAGTAGGAGGAGGAGAGAAGGAGGAAGAAGAGGAGGAAGAGGAAGAGGACGAGGAAGAGGAAGAGGAGGAGGCGGAGGAGGAGGAGGAAGAATAGGAGGAGAGGAGGAGGAGGAGGAAGAGTTGGAGGAGAGGAGGAGGAAGAGGGGGAGGAGGGATGAAAAGATCAAGAGAGACTGACAGTCTGAGAGGGAGAGGGATGGACGAGAGAGAAAGAGAGAGAGAAATCCTGGCATAGAAGAATAAGCGAAAGCTTTCTGATCCGCTGTCATCACCTTTGAGTGGTCTGGGATCTAAATACACTCATAGACTCACACACAAACACGCACACACACACACAGAGATGGCTCTGGAAAACCGCTTAGTCGGCCT
>CM059798.1:24839393-24844393 GCA_030435695.1 Brachymystax lenok tsinlingensis
TCTCAGCATTCTGCACCTCAGACTGGAGAACAACACTGGCGGATTGACAGAAGAGAAGGGCATTGCAAAGAGCTCTACAAGACACATTCTCCAAATATTCAACAACAAATTGTATCTTTGTTGAGGTTTTAAAAGGGTCTTTTAAATGCACACTTAAACAATATTCATTTGACAACGCTGTATCACCCACTCACCATCATGTTTATAGTAACAGATGGTAAAGCATTGCTGCTTTATAGTAACAGATGGTAAAGCATTAACAGATGGTAAAGCATTGCTGCTTTATAGTAACAGATAGTTAAGCATTAACAGATGGTAAAGCATTGTTGCTTTATAGTAACAGATGGTAAAGCATTGTTGCTTTATAGTAACAGATGGTAAAGCATTGCTTCTTTATAGTAACAGATGGTAAAGCATTGTTGATTTAAAGTAGCAGATGGATAAAGCATTGTTGATTTAAAGTAACAGATGGATAAAGCATTGTTGATTTAAAGTAACAGATGGATAAAGCATTGCTGCTTTATAGTAACAGATGGTAAAGCATTGCTGCTTTATAGTAACAGATGGTAAAGCATTAACAGATGGTAAAGCATTGTTGCTTTATAGTAACAGATGGTAAAGCATTGCTGCTTTATAGAAACAGATGGTAAAGCTTTAACAGATGGTAAAGCATTGTTGCTTTATAGTAACAGATGGTAAAGCATTGTTGCTTTATAGTAACAGATGGTAAAGCATTGCTGCTTTATAGTAACAGATGGTAAAGCATTGCTGCTTTATAGTAACAGATGGTAAAGCATTGTTGCTTTATAGTAACAGATGGTAAAGCATTGCTGCTTTATAGTAACAGATGGTAAAGCATTAACAGATGGTAAAGCAGTGTTGCTTTATAGTAACAGATGGTAAAGCATTAACAGATGGTAAAGCATTGTTGCTTTATAGTAACAGATGGTAAAGCATTGCTGCTTTATAGTAACAGATGGTAAAGCATTGTTGCTTTATAGTAACAGATGGTAAAGCATTGTTGCTTTATAGTAACATATGGTAAAGCATTGCTTCTTTATAGTAACAGATGGTAAAGCATTGTTGATTTAAAGTAGCAGATGGATAAAGCATTGCTGCTTTATAGTAACAGATGGTAAAGCATTGCTGCTTTATAGTAACAGA
Source organism: Brachymystax lenok tsinlingensis (assembly GCA_030435695.1). Classification (NCBI taxonomy): domain Eukaryota; kingdom Metazoa; phylum Chordata; class Actinopteri; order Salmoniformes; family Salmonidae; genus Brachymystax; species Brachymystax lenok. The sequence continues at coordinate 24,840,558 of CM059798.1, forward strand.
TGGTTAAGCATTAACAGATGGTAAAGCATTGTTGCTTTATAGTAACAGATGGTAAAGCATTGTTGCTTTATTGTAACAGATGGTAAAGCACTGCTGCTTTATAGTAACAGATGGTAAAGCATTAACAGATGGTAAAGCATTGTTGCTTTATAGTAACAGATGGTAAAGCATTGCTGCTTTATAGAAACAGATGGTAAAGCTTTAACAGATGGTTAAGCATTGTTGCTTTATAGTAACAGATGATAAAGCATTAACAGATGGTAAAGCATTGTTGCTTTATAGTAACAGATGGTAAAGCATTGTTGCTTTATAGTAACAGATGGTAAAGCATTGCTGCTTTATAGTAACAGATGGTAAAGCATTGCTGCTTTATATTAACAGATGGTAAAGCATTGTTGCTTTATAGTAACAGATGGTAAAGTATAGCTGCTTTATAGTAACAGATGGTAAAGCATTAACAGATGATAAAGCATTGTTGCTTTATAGTAACAGATGGTAAAGCATTAACAGATGGTAAAGCATTGTTGCTTTATAGTAACAAATGGTAAAGCATTGCTGCTTTATAGTAACAGATGTTAAAGCTTTAACAGATGGTAAAGCATTGCTGCTTTATAGTAACAGATGGTAAAGCTTTAACAGATGGTAAAGCATTGCTGCTTTATAGTAACAGATGGTAAAGCATTAACAGATGGTAAAGCATTGTTGCTTTATAGTAACAGATGGTAAAGCATTGTTGCTTTATAGTAACAGATGGTAAAGCATTGTTGCTTTATAGAAACAGATGGTAAAGCATTGCTGCTTTATAGTAACAGATGGTAAAGCTTTAACAGATGGTAAAGCATTGCTGCTTTATAGTAACAGATGGTAAAGCTTTAACAGATGGTAAAGCATTGCTGCTTTATAGTAACAGATGGTAAAGCATTAACAGATGGTAAAGCATTGTTGCTTTATAGTAACAGATGGTAAAGCATTGTTGCTTTATAGTAACAGATGGTAAAGCATTGTTGCTTTATAGAAACAGATGGTAAAGCATTGCTGCTTTATAGTAACAGATGGTAAAGCTTTAACAGATGGTAAAGCATTGCTGCTTTATAGTAACAGATGGTAAAGCTTTAACAGATGGTAAAGCATTGCTGCTTTATAGTAACAGATGGTAAAGCCTTAACAGATGGTAAAGCATTGCTGCTTCATAGTAACAGATGGTAAAGCATTGCTGCTTTATAGTAACAGATGGTAAAGCATTGTTGCTTTATAGTAACAGGTGGATAAAGCATTGTTGATTTATAGTAACAGATGATAAAGCATTGCTGCTTTATAGTAACAGATGGTAAAGCATTAACAGATGGTAAAGCATTGCTGCTTTATAGTAACAGATGGTAAAGCATTGCTGCTTTATAAGAACAGATGGTAAAGCATTGTTGCTTTATAGTAACAGATGGATAAAGCATTGTTGATTTATAGTAACAGATGATAAAGCATTGCTGCTTTATAGTAACAGATGATAAAGCATTGCTGCTTTATAGTAACAGATGGATAAAGCATTGTTGATTTATAGTAACAGATGGTAAAGCATTGCTGCTTTATGGTAACAGATGGTAAAGCATTAACAGATGGTAAAGCATTGCTGCTTTATGGTAACAGATGGTAAAGCCTTAACAGATGGTAAAGCATTGCTGCTTCATAGTAACAGATGGTAAAGCATTGCTGCTTTATAGTAACAGATGGTAAAGCATTGTTGCTTTATAGTAACAGGTGGATAAAGCATTGTTGATTTATAGTAACAGATGATAAAGCATTGCTGCTTTATAGTAACAGATGGTAAAGCATTAACAGATGGTAAAGCATTGCTGCTTTATAGTAACAGATGGTAAAGCATTGCTGCTTTATAAGAACAGATGGTAAAGCATTGTTGCTTTATAGTAACAGATGGATAAAGCATTGTTGATTTATAGTAACAGATGATAAAGCATTGCTGCTTTATAGTAACAGATGATAAAGCATTGCTGCTTTATAGTAACAGATGGATAAAGCATTGTTGATTTATAGTAACAGATGGTAAAGCATTGCTGCTTTATGGTAACAGATGGTAAAGCATTAACAGATGGTAAAGCATTGCTGCTTTATGGTAACAGATGGTAAAGCATTGCTGCTTTATAGTAACAGATGGTAAAGCATTGTTGCTTTATAGTAACAGATGGATAAAGCATTGTTGATTTATAGTAACAGATGACAAAGCATTGCTGCTTTATAGTAACAGATGGTAAAGCATTAACAGATGGTAAAGCATTGCTGCTTTATAGTAACAGATGATAAAGCATTGCTGCTTTATAGTAACAGATGGTAAAGCATTGTTGCTTAATAGTAACAGATGGTAAAGCTTTAACAGATTGTAAAGCATTGCTGCTTGAAATTAACAGCCATTTCTTCTGAATTGACACCGACCCTGGTGACCATATAAACCTAATTTGGCCACATATGAAGAAATAAACTTTACTTCATAGCTACAGTGTTTCCCCATTCATCTTAGTGTCTTCATGTTTTGTTATATATATATTTACAGAAACAAGCCGCGTGGTAATTGGTTAATTGTTGTCGTCCCTACATGTCTTCCAGTAAGAGTAGGGGTTTGTGGGAGGTGGTGTCTTTAATAGGGGTCAAAGGTAAACCCGCCCACAGATCAAACTACTGGAACCAGAACACACAACCTATCGCCAGGGCAACCTTGAGTTGTTAAATCTAACCATATAAATGGTCTATAATCTGAAACAAAATGGTCAACCCTTACCAGATATTACATTCTGGTTTATACCGTGGGCGGCGGTATACGTACACACACACTGATGCACACACACACACACTGATGCACACACACACACACTGATGCACACACACACTGATACACACACACTGATGCACACACACACACAGCGGTTAGTCTTCAGACTGCGTTCTTGTGGTGAGACAATGAAAGACTGCTGGGTCCGTAATTCCCTACTCTCTGATTAGCCATGTAATGTATTCTTTACACACACACACACACACACGTGCACGCACGCACACACACACACAAACACACACTGTCTCTCTCTCTCGGTAGTTGCCAGTTTACATTCCCCCAGAGAGAGAAATACTTTTTGTCTATTTTTGTTTCATTTTTTCACACACAAAAAAAAATGTCCTACACGTCTTTCTCAAACGTACTCTCTCTCTCGCCATCTCATCATTTCAGTCTAATCTGTGGCTTATTTGTGCCGAGGAAATTCAGCCCTTTGCCATGGTGTGTGCTTGCGTATGTGCTTGCCTTGAAATTTAATTACAGTGTCCAAAACCCACAGGAGTCATTTTATTTTCATCCATTCCGATGTCTCCTCTGTTCTTCTGTTCTTCTGTTCTTGTTGGTTTGGTTATTAGTCCCCCTGCTGAGTACATACAATACACAGAGAAAGATGGATAGAGAGAGCAAAAGAGAGAGAGAGTGTGTGTGAGAGAGAGAGAGAGAGAGAGAGAGAGAGAGAGAGAGAGAGAGAGAGAGAGAGAGAGAGAGAGAGAGAGAGAAAGAGAAAGTTAGAGAGACAGACAGAGAGACCGAGAGAGTGAGAGAGAGGAGAGAGAGAGAGAGAGAGAGAGAGAGAGAGAGAGTTAGAGAGACAGACAGACAGAGAGACCGAGAGAGAGAGAGAGAGAGAGAGAGAGAGAGAGTGAGAGTGAGAGAGAGAGACAGAGAGAGAGAGAGAGAGAGAGAGAGAGAGAGAGAGAGAGAGACCAGAAACGAGCCCTCTCAGTCAGCTTGTGTTGTAGCTAATCCCAAAGCCGACTAAATTGCTATCTGGCCCTAA